>JABAKA010000018.1:0-89437 GCA_018857285.1 Termitomyces sp. Mi166#008
CCCAACCCAGCAGATCAACAATGTCTGGCAATTTCCAGAGTTTGATCATTTTCAGAGATTTGCCCCTTTAGGCCTTCTCTGTGGCTGGTTGTGGCTTTTGTGTATTGTACAGTTCCTTCCCATGCATCAGAAGCCTCTGAAGCATCACTCCTGGCATAGGGAATCCTCAGACTTGTTCTCTTTGGATTTCCCTCTGCCAGGTGAGTAGTTAGACTGATAATCATCTGTACAATACTCAATATACTTTGGATTTTCCTCTGCCAGCTGTGTGACTAAGCCACAGCCCCCAGAGGTTGCCCTTACAGAAATCCACTAAAGATATGCTCCAGTGCTCTGCAGAGACAGGAAGAGATGAAGCTGTCCCATAGGGAGTTGACAATGAGGTTTGGTTCAAAGATAGAAGTCACAGGTGCTGGTGTAAGAGCCAATGTACTGTAACATTTGAGGCCACCAGTAGTTGCAGGATACAAGCTCCAGAGTCTTCCACCTGCCTGGATAACCAGTGATGCAGGAGTTGTGATGCTGTTCTACAATTTGCTTTCAGAGCTCAGAGATGTTAGGGACATAGATGTGCCCTTGAAAGGTGAGCAGGTCATCCTGCAGGGCCCATTCATCTGTGCATATCAATTTTACCCCATTACTTTAATTGGCATGCAGGGCCATAGCTGCTTTGGCCACAACATCCTCCTGTGTGCCCTCATGATTTTCTCACTGTATATTCCTAAGAATGTTCATCTCATCCCCCAGACCACCACACCTTCAAGAGCATGAATGAAAAACAGCTCTGGCTTGAGAAGGACAATGTTATCATTATCATTTGTCCCTGTGCCATGTTCAGCTTGCTGAGACAGTGCATCTGGCTTGCCTATGCTCCATCCAGGTTAATGGTGCAGCAAGAAGTCAAAGTTGGCCAGATACAAGGACCACCAAGCTTAGTGGTAATTGAGCTTCTTTGCTGTCCAAAAGTACTGGAGGTTTTTGTGGTCAGTCCAAACTTCAAACTCATGCCATGTGCCCTTAAGAGAATGCTGCCACTCCTTAAAGGATTGAATGATAGTGAGCATCTCCTTATCATGGATCTCATAGTTCTGCTCCACAGCCTTCAAGCTCTTTAAGTAGAAGGCTATGGGATGCCACTTGTCATCCTTCTTTGACTGCTAAGACAGCACCACTCCAATGGGAAAGTCTGAGCTATCAGCTTCAACACAGAAGAGAGCATTGTTGTTGAGGAAGGAGGAGGACAGGTTGTGAGGTAACAGCTTGTTTTAGAGCATCAAAGGCAGCTTGCTGTGGTGCTTCCCATTGCCAAGCAGCATCTTTAACTGTAAGGTCAAAGAGAGGATGTGCATGGTGTGAGAAGTCTTTGATGAACCTCCAGTAGAAGTTGGTGAAGCCCAAAAAGGCCTGTACTTCCTTCTTGTTCTTGGGCTCTGGCCACTCCACTACACCAGCCACTTTTACAGAGTCCATCTCTGCTGTTCTATGCAAGATGATTAGTTCAAGGTACTCAATCTTAGTCTGCTCAAATTCACACTTCTCAGGCTGGAGGTAGAGCTGGTGTTGGCAAAGGCATTTCAAGACAGTGCATGTAATCTGTCAATGCTCCTCTAGTGTCTTGATATAAATGAGGATATTATTCAAGGTAGACACAGACTATGCCTTCTGCAATCAAGTCACAGAAAATGTCATTCATCATCATCTGAAAGGTGGTTGGGCTATCTGTGAGCCCATAGAACATTACCAGAGGTTCAAAGAGTCCAGGGTTGGTTCAAAATGCAGCCTTCCACTTATCTCCTTCTTTGATGCACACATTGTTGTAGCCCCAGCAAACATCCAACTTGGTGAAGTAGCATGCACCTTGAAGGTTGTTGACTAGTTCAAAAATGAGCAGAAGGGAGTAGCAATTCTTCACTGTCACTGAATTCAGAACATGGTAGTCCTAAACCAGATGAAGGGATCCATCCTTCTTCTTGATGAAGAAGACTGGAGAGGCCATTGGCAACTTTGAAGGGTGTATTTGTTTGGAGTCAAGATTCTCTTGCAGGAGTGCATCTAGCTCATTCTGCTCCTAAGGGACAAGGAGGTATGCCTTATAGCTAGAAGGTTCTGTATCTGAAACAAGTTCAATTACATGATCCCACTGCTTACACTCAGGAAGCAAGTCAAATGATGCCTTGGAGAACATGTCTTCAAAGTCCTGGAGGTGATGAGGAACTGTGCTATGTAAGGTTTAGGCTGGAAATTTGCTGCAAACACTTGGGCTAGGCATTGAGATATGGTCTGACTAGCCTGAATCTCTGCAGCCATTGGCAGTAGATGCAGTGTAGCAGCATAGATCTTATCACCTACCTCTGTAGCCTCATTTGAAGACCCTCACGTCTACCTTCCTGCTGAGTTTCACTTTCCATGCCCTGGACATCCTTGTAGAGGGCCTCTCTATGAGGAAATGCCAGAGGGAAGAATCCAACAGGTCAATGTCAGCAAAGGGAATGTGCTCTACTCAACAAGCATATATGGCAGCACATTCACAGACCAATGCTCTGCACTCCTCTCAGACCTCGTTAGTGCAGGTAGCATAATGCCAGGAGCACTGACTCATGTGCACCTCACTCTTTGACCAATTTATCTCTGGATTGTGCTCTTAAAGCCAAATGAAGCCCAGGATCATGTGTTGCTTTCCAAGGCTAGTGACAGTAAAGATGGCACATTCTGAATAAGAGCAGTAGTACAGAACAAGATCCACCACAGAGTGAATAGATTCTGGTTCATTAAGAGTGCCATCAAGGCATCTACTTTCATGAAGATTCCTGAAGGTAGAGGTCATGCTGGTGCTGAAGGTGGTGGAGCGGTAAAGGGAGCATGTGCAGTGGAGAGGGGATGAGCAACTGGCAACTGAGAAGGGTGAGGAACTGGATAAGAAGTGTTGGAACATTGTAACTTATGCTTTAGCTCCATAAGCTGCCACTGGTCACAAGCAACCTTGTACCAAGTAATGATGCTAAAAAGTCAGCTAGAAGTGTGATAATCAAGAGAGAAATCAGGCATACCATAAAAATAATCTCAATGGAGTCAAAAAAATGAGTTATTATAGGCATTTAGCAGATAAAGATTTTGAAGGCAAAGGCCACAAATATAGGCACCTATATAGGTGATGGTTTCTAAAATTAGAGTTCACCACTGATTTGCAAAAAGAACAGTGCTACATATGCAGATCAGAAGATCAAGAATTCTAGAAGCCTGATCATTAACTGGAGACAGCCAAAATTCAAAAAAGAGGATAGAATAATAAGCTCTGAAAAGTTCTAATTACATATAGCTTTATATTTCTAATTTTTCTTGTTTTTTGTGATGTAACAAGTCACATGACTTGTAAAAACCCAAAAATCTTTTAACCAGTATCAAGTAATCATATATTTTACTCAGCATATGTTACTTAGTACATTCTTCTTCTTGAAAAAAAGATAGTACAAGGAAAAACTGTCCAAAAAACTTACTATGACTTCATAGACTCCATCCAGGCTATGTCAGCATTCCTATGTCACTGTTAATAGTAGGAATTATTGTACATATTTAGGATAGTAGGTAGATAGGAAAGCTTACCCAATGTTTCCACTCTAACTAGTATATAAACTGTACCAAAAGTAGGAAAATGAAAACAAAATAAAAGAGGAAATTACCCTTGTACTCAGTTTCAAAAGCTCATGTTCTAAGTCACTCTTGCACAGTAAGTTAGCAGCTAATGCTAGCACTACTTCTGCCAAGTCTTTTCACATTTTAAGTCTACATCACCTTCTATGGCACTCACATGCAAGGCAGCCATCACTTATGTTGCCTTTTATAGCATTTTTATGCATCTGTTGAGGCATAGTCTATTTCTGCACTAAGCATCCACTGCAAAGCACCATGCCTTTTGAGGCATAGTTTACTCTGCAGAGGTAAAGATACCATAGTAGGTATCAGTCTTCATATACTACTACATCCACCCCTCCTCCGCATTCCAATGCCACCACCTACCAACAGCCAACTCTGTCAGGTTCCCTTCATTGCCTTAGCTCACACCTACACCCTTCATCACTAAGCCCATCAGCAAGCTTGTTGGCTAGGTGAATACCTCTCACTTCCAGAGCACCTTCACTACTGCTACTGAGTTCATTGCTAAGCTCATTAGCAATACAGTCAGCAAGGGTGTTGCTAAGACTGACTTCAAAGAGAGTATAATAGCACCTTGGAGGATTCTTTAGACACTTATACTTCTGTGAAAGTATCCCAATCACAACTACCCTTCTCATCCATCAGTTTCATTCCAGAGGCCTTTGATATAAACAGATCTTATTCTAGTTCCTAATAGCTTAGTTAGCTAAAGTAACACACATCGCCTTTAAGTTTAAATCTCTAGGAACCTGCCAAAACCCACCTTTACATTTGTGCTTGAATTACCACAATTCTTTATAAGTAGCCCACAATCTATATAATCCCCCTTTCTACATACATTTTGTATAGGTTGTTTTGTGTCTTGAAAGAGGACTCACATAGATCTCTCTTTAGCATGCATCTAGGCAACTGAGCATACTATCACCAGCATTTTCAACCTCTTCAAAAGCATTGAGAGCAGCCTCCTAGCTGGAATAACACTTCACACAGAAGCCATGGACACCATTCACAAGAAAGTACACTTTATGTCTGAATCTGATGTCAGTCATAGAAGTAATTGATAAAGTTAAGGACATACCAGCCTCTAAATACTTCTACACTGCAACCAATGATGACTGTGTACCAGGCTTGAGTGGAGTTACCTGCAACACCAATGACAGGGAGTTGACAGAAACATTGGGAGCAGTTCCAATGAGGGCACTTGTAGCAGAAGCAACAGAAGTGCTTGTAGTGGGGGCAGTGGGTGCACTCAAGGCAGAGGCACTCTTCAAGGCTGGTAAGCATGCAGAAAAGTGGGCAAACAGGTACTTTGGAGACCCTTTATATATGGAACTGTCACTAAAAATAGCTCCCACAGCAATCTCCTGAGTAACAGTCACTGATAGCAATAAATTAAAATCCAAAGAAGCTGATGGACAGAGTTGACTGAGAACAGTCAAAATTTGAAAAGGGAGTAGGATGATAGACCTCAGAAAGTTGGCAGTGTTCCTTTATATTACTAGTAATTGACTTTGGCCAACCCTCCTCCATTAAGTCCCCTTAATTTACCTTCTCATTCCTTTCTGAATACATTCCCCAATCCTGACCAGCCTTCCTGATAATCCCTCTGCTTAAGTAGTATTTTTGACTCCATTCCCTTACTGATTACCTTCCCAACACAATTGCCTTTTAGTTTCCCCCTTAATATTAGAATCTGTCTCTGCTTCCTTTCCCTATAGTACAGCTCTAGTACCAAGAAACCTGCCAGGACAAACTCTTTTGCAACACACACTAGTGCACACCCCTCAAAGACCTGTTTGTCTGGGTTGTTGTGTCCTTTATGGCAAAGGATATTTTGAAAGAATGTTGAAAAACAATGGAACAATCAGATTTCAATATTATTTAGATGTTTTGCATCATGGCATTGAAAGGACACTTTATAATGTACTTGAAAAACATCTGATATAGGAGATTAATTTTTTTTACTCTTTTTCTTGCAAAGGTATCTTGCAACAAATTAAAATATTCTTTCACTATTCTGATCTTCAGTATCATAAAGATACTTTGAAAAAATTTTGATTAGTATTATAATTTGATCCTTAATCTTTCTTAAAATCCTATTGCACAGACCAGCAAAATACCATTGAAACATCTATTCATAATACTTTTCCATGTCTTTGCAGGAAACATTCAAATAGAATTAGGAAAATGATTTAATTAAATTTACAATATTTTTTTGCTGTTCTGGCTCAAAATATCATTCCGTTGAAATACTCCTTCATGAATATCATAAGGATATTGTAAAAAAATGTTTTACAAGTATTCATGACTGTTTTCTTTGATAGTCTTAACATTCTATTGTGCAGACTATCATAGATTGATTCATATTACTTATTCCATGGTTTGGCCAGAGATATTCAAATAGGATTTTGAAATTAATTGAATTATTCTTTCTATATTTTTACATTAGTTTTGCTAAAACTATCCTTCCTGCACCCAGTGAAGCTTAGCCACAACCATGAATGTGCTCTAGGCCTCTCAAGTGTGGCCGAGCTCGAGCGTTTGTACGAGTTCATTTGTACGTAAAGGCGGCTTCAGGTCCGGAAACGATCTTATTGAGTTCTGAGTGTCGCTTACACTAAATACAATCGGGAGTGGAAGGTTGGGTTGCTCGAAAGTACGGCGCGGACCCTACGTTACTGGGTAGTTGATCGTTGTCAGTAACTAGATTTACTATAATAATAATTTATCTCGTACCTGGGAGGAGAGTCGTTGTCACAAGGAGAATCTTTGAGCCACTCCCTGGCGCTATCTCCTCCCATGTCACTTCGGGCTGCCCGCATTGGTTTTGTACAAACTCCTGTTTGGACTCAATTATTTGTACGTACTTCGTGATATTTTCAAACTCAGCCAGGTCTTGGGTCAATTTCAGTACTTATAATAGCCACCTCCAAACTTACTCGAAGCTTCGAACGTTGCTCGCCAGAGCCTTGTTGCCACTGCCAGTCGAACCTTGTTGCCGTATGAAAGGATGGTAAGGCGGATCTACACGTTCACAAGTTTGTCTTACGCAGACCGTAGGCTGCACAACAGAATCATGGCTCTCTTCCCTCGTGTGTCCCGTCTCCCGTGCATGATGACCTTGACTCCGTGCTACGAACTTCGCTGTGGCCCCACGATCCCGAATTTAACCAATTAGTCTGCCGAAGAATCGCTTGGTGGGATTCAGAACGCGTCCGATCGTGGTTATTGGAAAAGGGTTATACTCTGTACCTTCGATATCCCCCGGATGAAGATTATACAACTGGAATGTGTCCCCTCAACGCAGAACTTCACGAGAGTGTATTTCCATATGCTAGTCATGAAGGGCTGGAACATCAAGATACATCTCAATTACCACTTCTATATGGAGACACAAGTACCAGGGTATGAGTGGAATATTTTGGGCAGAACCATGTTCATACTTTCTTCAGGGAACGATTGCTTTCGCTCGGAATACTCAAGGACAGCACGTGGCTATCAAGGCAATCTTAGACGGGAGCGAAGAGCTTCGTGCTCTCGAACACCTTCACAATCAAGGAGTCCCTCGTTCAAAGGACGATTTTCATCATGTTATACCAGTTCTGGATGTCCTTGCTTGTGAAGGCCACTGGCTGGCCGTTATGCCTAGGTATGGGTCAATTGTTACAAATTGACTCAGCTCATTCGACGACGTGGGAACTAGGTGGGGTGTTTTTCCACTCTTCCCCAGATGTACGCGTTTGGAGGAAGTTTTTCACTTTATCCATTGTCTTTTAAAGGTTCCTTCTCTCCATTTTAGATGAACTAATTCTAATTCGTTTAGCAGGGATTGGCTTATCTCCACGAGCATCGTATTGCTCATGGTGTGCGTTATGCTGATGTAAAAAAAATTGACATTTTCTGAATCTCATCATAGGATATCAAAGTAGACAACATACTTGTCGATCACGTCCGTATTGACTCTTTCGATTCCAACAACGCCTGCCGTCGGTCACTACGTTCTCAAGGTAAATTAACGTATGCGTTCTTTGACTTTGACGGTTCCACGATGTTTCCACCTTCAATGCCCCTCGATGAATGTCGTCTTCCAAGCCACATTTCCTTCAATACCTTTTATGATCAGGTCCCAGGGGATACGTTGCAGGGAGAGTTCGACTTTAATCCTTTCGCCTTTGACGTCGGAATGCTAGGTGTAATGTTCTGCCAAGAGTTCCAGGTAAGTCAGTTTGTGTATACCTATCCGTCTGCTATTGACGCCTCCATTCCTTATCTCATAGCACATGACACGCAGTGTCCCGATGCTAGCACCCCTGTTTGACCGGATGACAACTCGTGACATTGCACGGCGATTTAAGGCTTCAGAAGCCCTGCAATTCTTCGAGGAACAAGTTATTCCCCTAACACCCAAGCATATACTATCTTCATTAGCAGAGCCATACCGTCAGTGTGGCGCATATGACTACTACGATCGTTGGAAGTACCTTGATCCAGAATTTGTAGAAAAATGGGCAGCTTACCGTGAGCCCCCTGTTCCGCGCCACATTCATCTTCTGCGGGAAATTTGTTTATACCCGTGGGTCTTCCGTATAGTCAGTTCTATACGCCGCGTTACTCGGTTTCTCTTCGGATGGACTTTGACTTCTCACATACTGTCTTGGAAGTGATTCATGTCTTTCAAGCTTTACTGCCTAGTTTTATTTTCAATATAAACTACAGCTACTCCTCTGATATCTGCTTGAAAGAACTGCTTGAAAGACTTGCCAAAATCTCCGACAGTGCTTCCACATTCCTCAAGATCACATAATACTCATGGAAGGGAATCCAGGTATTTCTTCAGCTGCAAATCCATCCGATCATTGTCAACTCCTCTTCCTCTCGGAGCGTTATCAACAGTGCTATGTAGGGAGTCAATCATCACGAACATAATGTAATCATCATAATCATCCCTCGTTGCTCCTCGCCCTTGCTAAAGACAATGCGAAGGCGCTCGTGGTCCTGGCACTCATGCCATCAGAGATGATGAACTGGAGCTGCCACAAGTCGCAGAGGTCATTGAGCGTTTCTCTCTAGCGTTCTTGAGGACTTTGAGACTGGCCTCTACAAGTGACAAGACGTTGGTGGCTTTTTGACTAAAGCGGAAGGCATTCATGATTTTGATGCCGGACAGTGGTTCTGTGAAGGGGTCTTCATCAAACTCATGGATAATCTCAACGGTTTCACCAAACTTGATGATAGCGATATCTCCAGCTTCAAGACGACTTAGGGCGATATAGACCAAGGCAAAGGTTTGGCAGGCGAGATGAAGAGAGTAAGATTCAGCCACAGATCATGAATCGCTGACTCGGCCTTGTGTGACGCAACCAGATATTATCTTTGGTGTAATCGCTAGGGATATAAGAAATGGTTTTCTTCACGTCCAGCGTTTCCCAGTGCGGTAATCTCCCTTTAACATGTTGCGAGTGTGGGTTCAAGGATGAGACGGTGTTTTTCACAGAGTCCACATGCTGCTAGATCATGGGTAAGAGATTCGTAGACTCGGAGGCGTCACACTTTCTCTAATTTGGCATCAGGGAAACCAACGGTTTGCCAAGCGCGAAGTTCTGTGGCAAGCAGCGTGATGTTACGGGTGCGGTCACACGAGAGAGTCTTCAGACAATCTATAGAACTGGGATAAGTCCTGGATTGAGAAGAACTTCTAACCGAGTACAGGGTTTTCGTATTATATACTGTCGGTAACTAAGTAGCCGGAGACGGTAATGAAATCAGAAGATAATGAGAGTACGGAATAGGTAGGATCCAGTCACTGTCGTCACAAGTTCCTTCATGGTCAACATCTGCTTTTGCGGACATATCCGGCAGGCTCATCTGAAATGAGACATGCATCTGTAGGATTGCACCTTCGACATCGTTCTGCTCGGACGCAGTAAGTTCATCCATGGAGCTTAGTTTCTTCAGTAGAATTTTGAATGTCCGGCTCAAAAGGTATCATCTGAACGTGTAGGTCCGTTAGTAACACGAGCAACGGAGATCAAAGGACAAGGCTGATGTACTTTATGTTTTTCACAATGCTTACCGAACGCTTGTTAGGAAATTACGGACGGGGTATAGATGGGAGTACTTCGGAGTCGCGGCCCTTGGTCCTATTTTGTATTGTGGCCCGGGCGAGTTTGAGAAAGGAATGCTTAGTACAACCGCGCGATGTTGCAATGTGAGACAAATTGTCTCATAAAAGCAAAATTCCGGGAAATCAGTGGTTAGGATCAACAAGGATTGACGTAGCGGCGATGGCGTGGCCTGTACAGAAATGTGAATGAATGGCCAAACGTTGCCTAGAGCAGTCACCTCGAGGCAGAGTGAGTGTCCAAGGTACATAACCTGTCTGCTGCCCGTCATCTGCCTGTCATGCTCCCAGAGTTTTCCGGGAAGAACGACTCATCTGATCCTTTCAGTGAGGAGTTATCTCGTGGATAGATCCGAATATTACCACAAGAAAGGGAACGTGGGGGCATTCGACGAGTCTTCTGTTCGGTGTTTGGTATTTTCACCTTTTTCCGATATTTACTGAAGTGTGGCGAAAAATGAAATGCGCACCCATAGTATCAGAAGGTATACATATATTTACCCAGAGACGACAGTGTCAGGGCGATACAAATGAGACTATAAGGATATCACAAGGAGGGGGAATCTACGAAGGAGCGATGAGTACAGTCTAGGTCTGAGGAATGGCTGCATGGTATACAAGTCGAATAAATTACATCCAGTAACCTTAAGGATGAATAGTATAGGTCGTAATAACACACGAAATCGGAAAATGAACGTTCACAGTCGGTTCACAGTTAAGACGGCAACCAGTCCGTCTTGAGCAATGCCATGGTTTACACCTTGAATAAGATGGGGGTGAGTCGACTGGAAGAAGGGAAGGGATGAGGATATATATGGATCGAACCTTTGCTTCCTGGTTTTAAGAGATCGTCGCGCCATTCGACATCGGCTTTCCACCATTTCCCTTTCCATCTGGTTACGGAAGCTGCACGATCGACCAAAAAATCACGTCCTGGATGTAGGTTCGTTTACAGATTGACGAATATGTAGAGAGAAAATATACCGATGTTGTAGCCATTCGGGACTATTTTGTGATTCTTGCTCGAATCCTGAGATATATCGTCAGAAAACAGTAAAACTCGGAAAGTTTAGCTATTACTTCTTCCTTTGAAACGCTATAAGGGGCCAGTCGATCTCAATATAGGTAAATCCCTATGGATAACATTCTTACCCAAGGAACCACGCGCCACTGTTGGCGGCCGTACCATTTTGCTTCCAGGCTCTGAAATGGTTTCCCCCTATAACGGAATTATCATTGAGCAAAAGTAGGAGGCACGTAAAGCATTTGATCTCCCACCCGCAAGGCTTTCCCAACAAGTACCCCAGATGGGAAAGTAGTACTGTCGCGCGAGGTATTGTTCGAACTTGCGACCATCACCGTCTCCCAGGTCTGCTTCGTGGAGATCGCCAATATGAAGCCCTAAGCATTCATCTGAGAAGCCGACAGACCTGATTAAGAAGTTCAGACAGGTGAAGACCACGACTGACCGCACAGCTTACCTCGAGTATTCACGAAGTCCATCATCGGTGAGAATGTACGGGTCTGAAAGAGCCGAAATTATGACGTTTAGCGGTTCTCCGAGTTCGGGGGTAGTGAACTTTGAACACGGTAAGTGCAATGAACTTTGAAAGATATGGTGTAGATCATTCACATCTAGTAAACGTCCACCATTTAGCCGAGGGTCCAGCCATCCTTGAGATTCTGGATTCGGGTAAACACTAGACAAGACGATCTGCTCCAGAGGCGAGGCACTATTGCAGACAAGTAGACAAGCTACAATAGCCAGCAGAACCATCATCGTAGTGGGACAGAGTGGTCAGCCGTTGCTGTGGTATGTGCCACGATGTCCAAGAGCACACCTGCCAGCTCTGGTCGCGAAGCTTATCTTAAGCACGTTTGATCGCTTAGATGATGATGGTCGCAAGGATAATTTTATCAAGCGTGACGGCATTATGTTGTCACAACCGAAGGCATCTTTCAACAAGGGAAATATCTCGATGCAAATACTTTTCCGGATGAATGTCTGTACTGCTACAAATATCTACTCGGCTGGTTGCGTTGGAAGTGGTACATATTGATATGACAGCCGGGGTTGACAGTTACGAACATTCATTAAGGGGTGCTGTTAGCACCCTATGCGGAGAATTGCCACCCGCTCCAAGCTTTCAAACGCTAGCTCCAGCAGTGACGGCAGAATCTGGACTCGTTCAAACGGTACCTACTGCACAAACGGGTTTGGGATGGGGAGGCTTCTACTTCGAGACGTCATCTAGTCGCATACTATTCTATATAACGGGCTCTAATTGATGGTTGCAGGATCTTATTTTTAGTGATAATTGTATGTAGTATGGTGACATGACGAAAAGCGCATACCTTCGAGTTTTCGTCCGAAGATTTATTATTTTGAAGTTCTAAGATACAGTTGGACTAGCCCAGTCACAGATTAGAGTCTAGTATATCAAATGTAAAGCTGAGAGGCGAGATGGCGTGTGACTTCGGTGAACCTATGCCAGTGTGATCGACGCTTGTCATCTCGTAACTTTCCAATTCCATGGCTCCAGGACCATTATTGCCAGAGCCCTCTCCGGCGCCCGTTCACAACACTCACTCATTCTTCGACCATGATGCCGACGACGACGATGCAGACACCGCTTCTCAACGCTCCATATCTCTCTCATCCCCAGCAGAATCACGGCGACACTCGATGCGGGACTCCGACGGCCATTCAGTTCAGAGTCATTGGGACGACGATTCATTTCTGAAAAGGGATTCGCGCCCTTACAGGGTGGGAACTGGCTTTGACTCGGAAGACAGCAGTAGCATGTCTCTCCACAGTATCAACGACACCCCAGCTTCCTCGTCTGCACCATCAGTTTACGAAGAACCGAAGGATTATGACGATATACCAATATCAACATACCCCCCATCTATGACCAAAAGAGAGGATCGATCTTCTATGTCGTCATCAGCCTCAGTATCCTCGCGAAAGACGCGTCCAGAGTCGTTGATTGTTAACCTCAAAAATGAACCCATCATACATGGCGTCGCATTGGTGGATTTCAACCACTTGGTACGTCAGTCATATTTAGATTAGAATGAATGGTTTTGTGGTCTCAACGTGTTCTCAAGATTGGACCACGGATAGAGTATTCGAAGGGCGACATTTTCGAAGATGAAGAGGTGGCCAAGATTCTTCCATTTCTATCGCTCCCAGATGGTGCCCACCTTGTATGTTTTCTCCCCGGATACTTCCACCTCGTGACGCTTCTAATGGGAATTTCAGAGTGCCGAAGATTACTCATATTTCCATCTCGTACCCTCTGGGCCTAATCCCACCACTTTGTTCGGGATATCGTGAGTCTAGGTTCAATGAAGCCTTTCAAAGTTTTAGACCTTCGTTCTAGGTGCAATCAACAGATAGCCGCTTCTGCTCTCCTCGTCAAAGCGCCAGACGTTACGCGTTCAACGGTACAGAAAGCAGTGGTTGTGTTGGCATCCAAACCCGTCTTTGGTCCAATAAGGTAGGCACATCAGTTTCAAGTCACACTTTACACCAACTCAAATAGTTTTCCAGAGATAAATTGGGTGTTGTGACGACTGCTCTGTTCAACCAGAGGGATTTCACCGATGCGAGCATTTTGGATGACTTTGCCATATCGCTAGAACACTCGTTAAGGGGCCAACTGACGGAGAGTGGGTTCTACATGGGTTCGTCACTCTTCTTGTCGCCTCCTCCATCTGGCTGACGGATTGGGCAGGTACAAGTTTGTAGGTCCTTCATTCGCCCATTCACAAGTTATGCTAATGTCCTGTGAGACGTGAGTTTGTTCACACGTTCCGACAACGAACACTTGTTCTTGTAAAAGCAATGATGCTTCAGCAAAGGGTATGACAGAAACCTTTTCCTTCCCTTCCTCATTTCTGACCTTGCGATCAGATTGTGTTTTATGGACATCCTGTTGAGCGATTGTGTACCTATCAATATTCCCTCGTGTCTCTAATACCTGGTGGGTCTCCCACAGTACATTTAAAATCCACCAGCTTATGCGTATCAATGATCATCTAGGTCTGCTACACACATTGGATGATTGTGGATCTCCACAACTCGCTGCACGAGCGCCTACTCTCGAGCGCCCGTCCTCATTGAAGACATCAGATCCCAAGAGCATGATGGCATTCATGGGTCTTCCTTTGGACCTCTTCGGGAAGGTCTGCCTCGATATTTTCTACAGTATCGATGAAACTGAACGCGCATACACACATAGGGATCTTTCTTCCAACCCTACCTCCCCCTTCAACAAATTGATGTGATCAAAGGTACCGCAAGTTGGTTATGTGGCGCTACAAACACCATCGTCACCTCACAAAAAGAGGTCGACCTCCTCGTCAACGTATGTTTGTCCTACCCAGGACCAGCTACCTTGCAACTCACACCCTGTAAATCCAGATTGAGACGGGCGCGTTCGAATTCCGCAATCCTCATCTCGAGCGGCCATCAGCTCTGACAGCAGCCGATCGCAAGTGGATGGACGAGATAATACATGATGTCAATGAGAACTGGAGCGAGGAGAGTTCCTTGATCAACTTGCAGTAAGCCCACTCACCTTCCAAACAATTGGGGAACTGAAGCTACAAAACTTTGTAGATTCAAGGGAAGTGATGATTATCTCCGAAGCAAGGTGTGTCCACGGTACCATCCTTGTGTAGTTCGATGTTCGTTAATGCAGGAATGTAGTTCGAGGAATACGTCTTTGCTGCTCTTTCCGTTGTCAAGTATCAAGATTTCTTGGCCAAATCAGCCGCCAATGGGGCTATGGTTACCAATGGTACAGGTATATTCTTGTTCTGCGCCAATGTCAGATCTCTTGGGGCTTACTGCGATGTAGGAGGAGTTCCTACAGCTCCTGATGATTTCAATCCTGTATGGCTCTCTGAGTTCAGAAAGACTAATGCGTACGAGGTGTGGGAGAAAGTTACTGATCCCGTAATTTTCGACATCGTCGAGCCGAGGTGAGACATCTTGTATACTGATAAATCTTCCAATGACGATCAATATCCGTAAACAGACATCCATGCAACGAAAAGCCTTCCGTCGTGGCAGATATCGGCCTGCGCCTTTCAGAAGGTATTCAAGAGCTGAAGCTTGAGCAGCAGCTAGCACCCGCTCGTGAAGCCGTCACGCGTGCCGTCACAGTTGGATCTGCCAATTTCTTCAAAGCCGTCGGAGGTGTGCGCGAACGGTGGGCAAACCGTCCCGATACTCCTGCAGAAGTGACCAAGGTCGATCTTGATGTCGCAGATCGCAGCCCTATGCGTGGATCTCCCACGACCACAAATACAACATCAAGCGGCCTACGTCCGTTCTCCCTTCTTACAAGAAGTGCATCAACAAGCGATGCTACGGCTCCTGTCTCGGTTCCTATTAGTACGGCGCCAGCGCAGTCTCCGCAGTCTCCTACACCTTCCTCTATCCTTCCTGTGTCCCTGACAAGCCCGTCAAAGAATCTCGCAGCATGGGGCACAGGATTTGGCTCTTTCATCAGCCAACGTGCGTCCACTTTCTTGGCGCGCAAGCCATCGGACGATGGCAGTGTTACGCAGAACCAGCCCCCCACAACCCCGGCCCCGGCCCCAACGGAGACTAAGCCCATCCCCGTGCCACCGCCGGAACCTGTCCCAAAGACGAGAAATGTTCCGCCTCCGTTTCGCCTACAGGCGTCGGAACTAGGAGACGAGGATGATGAAGACAGGTATGGAGCGAATAGCGGACCGCGGACACCACAGGCGCTTAAGGGACCTGGTATCAGTGTGAAGACACCGGATGCTAGTGGGAGCATATCGGATGACAGTGGGAGGACACCGGATGGTAGTGGGAGGACACCGACCAGGAGAACGTTTAACGTTCGCCCAAGCACACCACCTCTTCCAGGGTTATCGCCTATTTCTAAGTCACCGCCTACTCCTAAGTCACCACCTGTTCCTAGATCACCATCTGTTCCTAAGTCACTACCTGCTCATCGGCCGGCGACGCCACCCGCTATGCCACTTCTTCCTAGCCCAAAGGCATCGCCTGCACGAGCAAGCTCGTCGACCCCGACGGCGGCGGCAGCTGTCCCGTTCCCGACATCTGATCCTCAGGCGGATCCGGCACCAGAGACAGTGCCAGGACTCGACCCCATAACAACGTCACCGCAACCCCGGACCCGTTTAGCAAGATCGAATACTGCTTCGCGAAGACCGGCTGCCGGTGTATGGGAGGACCATAAGGACGTGCTGGACCAGGTACCGAAAGGGCTGAGGCATATGCCGTCGTCGCGTAATCCTTGGGATGACGACGAGGATTTGAAGCGTTTGAATGAGACGGCTAGGAAGTCTTGGCAAAGCAGTGTGAAGACGGACGATGCGAGCTCAGTGTATTCTAAGGGATCAAGGGAGGATGATTTGGACCGTACGTATTCTGGGGTGGCGCTCTAGGTAGGCTGGCCTAAGTTTGTATCACAGATTAGGGTTATATATATACTCGTTTCAACATGCTTGCAAAAGCTGACTTTCTTGCACATTGGAATGAGTCCCGTTCAGTTCAGAGGATTCAATGTTCTTCTATTACAAGATGGTGGTAGTTGAAATACAAAATACAGAATATGATAGTACAAAATCGAAGATCCAAATTCGTGTGCGCGTGGTATCCAAGAAGGGATGTTATCAGATGTGGAGCGGAAGGGTCGATGTGATGTATCAAACATTATGCCAGGCCGGCTTCACGAGCACAACGGGCTTCGAAGCGTTTAATCGCATGCCTGAGTGCGTCTCGAAAAGCCTTTCCTTTATTGTACTTCCGGAACCATTTTGTCATATACTCCCGTAATTCTTGATCATCGTCCGTCGGCTTATTGGTCGATTTCTCCTGGGTCTGCTTTGATACCAGTGCGGGCCACTTCATATATGCACGGTGGCTGATAACCCTCGCCATAGCTTTGCAGCAGTCCGAAGATACATCTAGACGTTTCTCAACGAGTGTAACAGGCTTTCCTGACAGGTCACTCATAAAGTCGAATATGGGCTCCCAATCAATCACAGACGAGGTGAGGGCTGACTGCAAAGTTTCATTCCTGAGAACGGAGCATTCCCTGGGAATAGTTGCCAATTTTGGAGCGCTATTTCCGTATCCACATACAATGCAGAAGCCGACATGGGAAGGAACAGCACAGAGTGGGACTTCACCAGAAATAAGAAGGTTTGCAGCCGATCCGTCAGGGAAGGAACAGACGGTGAGGTTTGGGCTAGGGTTGTGGAGTATATCATAAGCCTGTGCGCGGTGGCTGGGTTTTACTGGACTGAATCAGCCAGCTTCTGCAAGGCATACGAGAAAAGGATAAAATTGCTTCAAGTTGATGCGGCCAGTTTTTCCCGGAGTCGGCAGATAAAAAGTGAGAGAATCTGGGCTACCGAAGAACAAGGACAAACCTTGCTCACACTTCTCCTTGTGAGAAGACCAGTCTACCTTCTAACACTCAGAGTAATACAAAATCTGCAGGAAAAGCCGTCAAAACCGTCAAAACCGGACAAGAAACTCGGCGCAGTTTTGGCACGTCCAAAGTGGCGCTGAATCCGTACCTGTTGACATCGAGAAGGCGCTCAAGAAGCAATTGTACTGTTTGACCCAAGTTTCACTGATATTCTGTTCAATGGGTTTTGATCCTACATAGAAACTAGGAGCTTCAATAGGTAAGTATCAGAAGCAAGAAACCATTGAAAGAGATGCACCGTTGTCTCCGTAACACTTATCCATTGAATATCAACCAATCTTCTCAAATTTCACTGTCTACTCATGATGAGCACTCCTCGTGAGGCCTAATATATAACGGGCCCTAAATTTCTCTTACCAGCGCTTGATAACAAGGACAACTCGCTCAAATTCCACGTACATAGAATCCACGTCAAGGACGACGAGGTACGAAGCTCACAATCAAGCGGTCCATGATTCTCACGACCTTTTCCCGGCCTTTTTCCCCTTTCGTATTGAACCGCTGTCATCACTCGGAACTCGCTCGAAGGCTGCTTCGACTTCGGTCTTCGATCTTAGTTCTATTTCCCTGCAGGGAATTCCGCTCTACTGAATTGCGATGCAAACAAGTCATTGCCACTCAGGTCTCAGGGATTTGCTTGGGATTTGCTTTTCTCTTTAGGACACGGGTAAATCACAAACGCGTGTAGCGTTCCATCCATAATAATCGGTTGGCATCACTGCAAACGATTCATCTGATGGAAGTGCTGTGAAATGTCTCAAAGTCCTGACTACCACGGTCAACCGCGGCTGAAACACAGGTCAGCGTTCTTTATGATTGTGACGACAAACGTCAAAACATAATGATTCTTGTGGAGATCTTCTCCCAAGATATGTAATAAGGTTCAGAATGGACATGTATGTATATAAGACAGCGCCGATGTTGGGCGGTCCTTGCCCATCACCTGCAACCCCTCACTGCTATGGCTGCTGACATTGGAGAGGTAACCAAGTCTGGTAGGACACTCGTTGTCTGCTTCGATGGGACCTCGAATGAATATAATGGCGTTGTCGGTGTCGCTCTTGTGTATTAGTTTACAACTACTTGCTAATATTAAACTCCTGCAGGAGACAAACGTCATCAAGTTCTTCTCGTTGCTGAAGAAAGATGACTTTAATCAGCAGCTTTGCTATTATCAAGTCTGTCGTTGTCCGTCTCGAATGCCAATCCTGGTTTTCTGATATATGCATAGCCTGGTATTGGGACATGGTTTAATCCTGGCGTTGTGTCGCCCTTCTTCCGCTGGGGTGCCAAAGTTCTTGACTACGCATTTGCATGGTACGTGCGTGCGCTCTTCGTATAATTTTCGTTCCATTGATTGAGTGTCCCAGGTACCTCGACCAGCACGTCATTGAAGGGTACAAGTTTTTGATGAACAACTATCGAGTCGGGGACAAAATCTGCATTTTCGGTGCGTCCCCTTCACTGTGAGTCCTAACGGGGAGATCTAATTTGATTTGACAGGATTTTCTCGAGGGTCGTACACGGCACGGTACGAAAGCTTCATTTGATAAGCCTCGATACGTCGTGACTTATTTTCTGAAATCACTCCAAGGGCACTTGCAGGGTTTCTTCACAAGGTTAGCACCATTGCAACCTCTGCTGACAAGGGGGTACATGTGTTTTTCTTGTAGATCGGACTTCTTCCGAGAGATAACGAGCAACAAATCCCATTCGGGTACAAGCTTTACGAGCGCGAAGACAAGGATGGCCTCGATCTTTGCGCCGGTTTTAAGAAGACCTTTTGTCAGGACGTCAAAGTCGAATTCGTCGGTGTATGGTGGGGATCGTAAGCACTGGCGTGCAACTGCAGTATGCTAACCTCAAGGCAGGGACACAGTGGCGAGTGTAGGCGTAATAGCGGGCCGTACACTTCCCTTCACGAACTCGAATAAGGCTATCAAAACCTTCCGACATGCCCTCTCTTTGGACGAAGTAAGTACAACGATGTCGGAGCTTCGTCCCCACCCAGTTTAGTTGACACGAACACAGCGTCGTGCAAAATTCAAACCAAACTATTACCATCATCCTACACACAAATCTAAAGTTCCCGCGAAGCACGAGTCCCCGGTTAATACACCGAATTTCGATAGTTTCAAGTCCACAAATAGTCTCATGCAGAAATTCAAGCGTGGAAGCGGTCGATTCAAAAAATTCTGCAAACGGGAGATCGAGATGATGTTTGTCGAAGAGGTTCAGCCTGACGAAGGTATCCCGGACACCAATGTCCTTGAAGTGTGGTTCAGTGGATGCCATTCCGGTAAGCGTTGAACCTTCTCCATATGGGGTCGAACTCACTATGCATCATAGATGTCGGCGGAGGCAATGTTCCGGATACAGAGACTCACAGCCTCGCCAATATCAGCTTGCGATGGATGGTGCGCGAGGTCCAACAAGCACGGTGTGGGATTCTATTCGACGAGAAAGCGCTGGATCGTCATGGGATCCCTCGTGTGGTCTTTGAAGCCGACAGTGAAACAAAAATCGAGATGGCAACAATACCTGAACAAGAAGCTGAGGTTGAAGACAGGCTCGACGCTGTCGATGCGCTTCAGCCCATGTATGATCAACTCAAAGTTGGCAAGAAGCTGTGGTGGATTCTGGAGATTATGCCGTTCGTTCATACGTGGCAGGATCAGGACAGAGAGTGGCATAGGAAGTTAAGGTGCGTGACAGTTTTCTCGTCGATGTTCGTAGCTGAGTGTGCTATTTGATCGCAGCATGAATTTCGGAAGGGGACGCAAGATCGTGGATAAGAACCCGTATTTTCATGAAACGGTAAAGCTGAGGATGAATGACGACAAGTCAAAGTATCAACCTAACGCGAAATGGACCATGGGGAGTGAAATCTATGTTCACTGACCCCTTCAAGTTCGTCACCATGACCTCTCTAATGACTTTGACGCGCCGACAACGATGATGACAAAAGTTTAGCTGCATATGGCTTTTCACGCCTTTCCGCTGATGACAAAATATGATAGTAGTTAAGTTAGGTAGTGATGCGATTTTGGACCCCAATCATGTTCACGATAATTATTGCCATTTTAATGATGACGATCTGGAATTACGACTATTTCCCCTCCATTGGCTACCATTGCTCCACGATGTCTATCAGCTACTGCTATCAATTCGCGCCACGTCTCAAAACTTTTGATTGGTGTGCATGAGCGAAGATGAATGGAGTAAGTACTTATTGATGCAGTCAAGGAACGTTTCAAATTGATCTATCACATAGCATGCATCAAAGCAAATGGCTGGAGTTCAAGATGCATCGGGGCTTTCCCGAGCCCGTGGGCTCTGATGAGAGGCGTTTCTGCCCCGCCTTGTGGCCGTCATGATCGAATCGTGGGGAATGGTCGATTATCATACATATCAGAGATGCTACCTGGGCCTGGGCGGGGCCGTGGATGTTAAGCCGTGTATATTAAGCTTTGATGTATTTGACTAACTGGCAAGCCCAGTTTCACAGATGTGGCGTGCGGTGGGACTGGTAGGCCTGTCCAAAATGGACATGAGTGTGTGAAGTCTGGTTCGTCCAGTTCGGCCGCATTCACGGCGAGACGCTGCTTCCGCTGAGCGTCTATTTTCGACATCATGACGAATGTGAGCCAATGGGATAGGCGATGGAGCCCTATTCCGTTAGACTTTGTCCATGGAAATTCCGCAGTGACCAGCAAGCCGAAGAACCACTGATTCAGCCAGGTAAATGGGACTACAGTTTTAGATATCTCTTCAATCAGCTATGCCGTCCAGATTGTCGAGATGTACCAATCAGCCATAGCTGTAAAAGCTATCCGAGATACATCGTATGCTCAAAGATCGATAATCATCCGTAAAATCGCGATGTGAGAGCGAGAGACACAGAAGTGTTGAAGTGGTATAAATGTACAGCGTTCACATTTGACGAGATATGAGCTCCAGTGACCGGATAGACCCAGGCGACAAACCAAATGTGTGGTTCTATCAGGAGCATGAGCAACCATCAAGTCCTCTAGGAGACAGCGACTCGTGAGCCTTGCAACACCGAGGGAAGATCCAAGTCGCCATGTTATAATAATGTATTTGTGCATTCATTTAAGGAGACTCACGGGTTGACATATCGATATATTACCAAGTTTCCATGACGAGAGAGTATGTTTGGTAGGTGATTAATTAGCTTAGGCATAGAGGCGTTGGGAGAGAAAATCATATTTCCCACGCAGCGCGTCAATAACATAAAATATGGATAAGAAAAGAATGATCGAAGAGTGTTCCACCGACCGCATTCCTTCATTTCTTCACTCTTTCATCATGTCCTCTCCGTTGCCTTCCCCAATCATGGCCCCCGTCTCTCCAATTCGCAAGAAGCGAAACTTCAAGGCCCTTCAGCTGAAGCCTCAGCCAATGCCAACGACAACCCCCCCACCTCCCCCAGAGCCTGTTGCTGTTCGTGTGGCCCCGACGATCACACCGCCAACTTCTTCTATGAAGAAGCGGCCACCACCAATGGTCATCAAGGCCCCGAAAATCTCCAATGGCGGGGCAGTTTCGGCAATTGAGCAGGACACAAAAGATAGCATCCTAGTGGTGAGCAACGGGACAGGTTCGACACCCAATACTGCGTCCGCCGCATCAATGCGGCGAAACACTTACCATGCAACGCTCTCCAACACGCTTGCCAACTTGGATATGAATGCAGAGAATAAGTTTGACCTACGGAACGAGGACTTGAAAGATCTACAGGAGTTGGGTCAGGGAAACGGTGGGAGTGTAAAGAAGGTTGAACATGTACCAACAGGTACTATAATGGCGAAGAAGGTTCGTATCATATTCCGACATAGGTTACCTTCTTCCAACACATGCATCTCAGATTGTCCTCATCGACGCTAAGCCTTCAGTGAGGAAACAAATCCTTCGTGAGCTCCAGATCATGCACGACTGCAGGTCGAAGTACATCATCTCCTTTTTTGGCGCATTCCTCGCGGACCCCAACATCTGCATCTGCATGGAATTCATGGACAAGGGCTCACTAGACGGAATATACAAGAAGATTGGAGCCATCGACATCGACATCGTTGGACAAGTCGCCCTGGCTGTTCTCGAGGGCCTGACCTATCTATACGACGTGCATCGTATCATTCACCGCGGTATGTTAATATTCAGGAACACATGCTAAACCCTCCGCTCACGATCTGTCAGATATCAAGCCGTCAAACATACTATGCAATTCACGCGGAGAAATCAAAATATGTGATTTTGGCGTCTCTGGAGAGCTTATAAACTCTATCGCCGACACCTTTGTGGGGACATCGACATATATGAGCGTAAGTCTCTACCATCAGTCTCAGTGTTGTGACTTGAAAAACTTGATCATTCAAACCCGTTCGACCAACAGCCCGAACGTATACAGGGTGCGCAATACACCGTTAAGTCCGATGTGTGGTCGCTCGGAATCTCTCTCATCGAACTCGCACTCGGACGCTTCCCCTTCTCAGAGTCGTCCGATTCAGACTCGGACCTCTCGGACTTCGAGAACACACTCTCGCCTACACGTCCCGGGGACCACCTTTCTCCTCTTAATCACCCGTCAGCACGGCCGCGCGTGAAAACACAGAAGAAGGACAAGCGGAAGAGCAAGGGTGTCAGTTTGCAGGGTGGGGGTATGACGATGAGTATCTTGGAGTTGCTACAACATATCGTTAACGAGCCCGCACCACGGTTGACGCCTGAAGGCCGCTTCCCGCGCGAGGCGGAGGAGTTTGTAGATAGCTGTTTGTTGAAAGACCCGGACGTCAGGAAAACGCCCAAGGATTTGCTGGTAAGTTCACATTGCACTTTTATAGATCTCGGGGAAGGTGCTCAAATTGTTGTTCCTCTTGCAGAACCACATCTGGATTCAACAAGCGCGTGTGTCGCACGTCGATCTCGAGACGTGGGCCAGCACTTTATGATTCCCTTTATTCATCTATCTTGAATCTGGATTTCCGTTTTGACATACCCCCCTTCCCTTGTTCCACCGACGCCCACTACCCCCGAGCTACGATACCATCCTTATCCAGATTTTCAACTCTACCACACCCCTCTTTCTCTGCGGTGTTGTTTTTGATGTGCTATGACCTTCCATTCTCCCTCTTCTTATCAATATCACACGAAATGTACATTACTTGATGACATGTCTTCGAAGGATTGCTCGGTGCTCGAAGAATCCGAAGGGGTTAGATCCTTGGTCATAAGTCACGTTATAACAGAACAAACCAAACATGCGCCAATCTTGCAAACCGCTAACCCACTATATTTCCAGTGGAAGTATTATCCAACATCGTTCGACAAGCAATACTGGTCCTAGAGCTACTCGACGCTTCTTCCTCAGGCTCTATCTATTTCCAAGGCCGCAATACAGTGATCAAACAATCTTGCGATTCCATAAAATCCGAAAATTTCTCTCTCTGTAGTTTCAGCCAGAGCCTTGACTTTTATTTAGATGTTGGTGGTGTCCCACCATACAACGATGAGGCCTGGTACCAGGATGGCCACACTTTCTAAGGACTAGTTCCTGCCTGTCTCAAGCTGGAAATACTGGTGGGACGAGTACTTACAGTCAACCTGAACATGCCACGCCTTACTCATAACGCTTTGTGGAAGACCATTGCAGTATGTTGCGCGAAGACCATTCGTCGCCTCGAACTGTACGGGTTTGGGATCCGTATCGATCGCACAGAGATGCTACAATATCTCACAAAACTCGAAGCATGTAGCATTGCTCATGTTGCGGAGTTTGATCCTCGCAGGAGCACCTTACGATGATGAGGAACCAAAGAAGCGCGTCATTTCTCGAGGGAGTCACTATGATCGCGTGGTACTCAGAGATGATTGGGACTATTGGAAGCCTTCTGGTCACTTCACCGCTTCGAATGTGTCAAAATTCAAGACAGCAAAAGAAGATTCCTGTTGGCCGCCATTCATAGCTTCTGCGTCATACACTCTTCACATCTACACTCATTGCGTCTCTACAACTTTAATCCGAAGAGGATAACTCGATTGAACTCCCCTCACCTGCGTCATCCCGACATGTATTGCTTTTTCGACACTGAAGGTCTCAGTAGTGGTCGGAGCTCTTTCCCGGACTCTTTAACACAGCTCACGTGCTCTGGAAACGGTGCTTCCAGTTGCGATACTTAACTCCGTCCATTGAATATAGCAATTTACCTGACTCACACGTCACAAAACCTCATTTATGCCTCGAGGTTGTTGAGCTGGCTACCTGGACTTTCTTCATGGATCTCAAGCCACAGATCAAAGTTTTTATTGTAGTTCGTGCCGGGACATTGCCCAACCTGCGCATGATTCAAGTCACTCGATCCGAGGAACTTTTTGTCTCCGAGTCATTTCCCTTTGAGGAGAAAGAGAGTGCGACTTTGGGTATGATCTTCCAAGTGGTCGAAAGAGACGAAGTGGACTTCTGTCGCGTGGCTAGATGTGTGTACCAATATATCCCAAGCCAGTACGGGCACTGGTTGTTTAGGCGTAGACCTCTGGATGGGCCAAGCTTCAAAGCATCATTTGAGTGTCTGCAAAATACTGTGACATAACCCAGATACGACCAGGATACCCGCCACAGTGAAACCCTTCACGCCTTCGAGCTTCAAGGGGTATTGACACTCCCATAAGGACTGTATTTCACCTGCCAGCAAGCTGTCCACTATTTGAACAGCACGTCGATGTTTGAAGTTGTCGTACTACTGCTGCCAAGTAATATTGCGGGTTTGCTCTAGGGCCGGTAACTTCGCGCCTTCGCGGGAACTACTTTGATAGCCTTAATCACATAGTTACTGTATCACACAGCCACAGCTTTGCCCTGTTCGTCTCCCTTTCAGGTTCTTCATCTCTCGCTTATCACCTTTCTCAAGGGCCTCAGCCTCCTCTACCAGACACGATGCCTCGGAGAAAACAGTTCTACTCCATCTTCTCCCCTCCCAGTCTTTCTATGTCAGAGCTCGTGAAGACTACGCTCGAC
Organism: Termitomyces sp. Mi166#008; assembly: GCA_018857285.1. Lineage (NCBI taxonomy): Eukaryota > Fungi > Basidiomycota > Agaricomycetes > Agaricales > Lyophyllaceae > Termitomyces > Termitomyces sp. Mi166#008. The sequence goes on from JABAKA010000018.1 coordinate 25,313, forward strand.
CACGATGAAACAGACCTCCTTATCGACCAATGGCTTGACCATCGCGGTCATGGCCAACTTGTTTATTATGAATGGTTTATGGACATTCGGGAGCGGAGGCACGCTGTCCAATCGCAGAAGAAACAGATTCTCGCGTGGAACAAGGGCGAATTTGAACCAGAGAACGTGTTCTGCCGCACAGTCGATACAGGACGCTTGATCCCTCTCGACAGAACATGGACGACGCATGTTTACCACCACCAGTCGTTTAAGGATCGTGGCTTGCCTATGAAGCCTGTCGTTTTTACGATAGTGAGTAGTCCTCCAGATCGCACTGCCTTTCATCTGATGATGATGTATAAATGGGCAGCTTCCCGAACTTATGCTATTGCGTGGGATGCACGATGTGGGCTGTGATGAGATCTATGTCATTGTCACCGACATGAAGCGGCAAGAAATGGACGATGCTACGGAGTACTTCAAGATGGTGTGTCGCTACTCCTTTGGTCGCACTTGTAAGCCCAGTATGGAAAGGAGAATTCGTTACGAACGTGAGCATTCTTCTCTCTGTCTCAATTCAGTCTCTTGATGATGAATGTTTGACTCTGCTAGACATGCGATTGACACACACGCTTCTCCGCCAACGCCGTACACCATGTTTCCCCCAGATCGATCTCGTCGTCCGTGCCCTCCTGTATGAGAAGCAGCCGCGCTTCTTCGTCCTCTTTTCACATCACGGTACATCATATTCCCAAATCTTTTTCACCCATCCCTCGTATGTTCCCGATGAAGACATCTTCTATGACTTACCCACGGGTTGCCCGAATCCGTGTTGCAACGACGATTGCGAGATGATACGTTTTCCGCGACGGGGTCTAGAGACGGCGACTGTGCTGGACATCTGGGGTAAGGGTCGTCGGAGAAAGATTAAATCACGTTCAATGTGCAATTGGGTTGACTGCGATGTGTTATTTGCCGACGAGGACTCTGTCGGCACAACAGGCAGTGGCTCAGAGATCAGTGTGGGGTCCAGCAACAGTGGGGACGGCAGAATCACGGGGCAAACATGCAGCAAATGCAAGCTTGTCAGGTACTGTTCCGCCGATCATCAAAGAAAGGATTGGGAGGAGCATAGGCGGGTTTGTGTCAAACCTATTGCTTGATCTTTGCTGAGATTTTTGACATCGGGAGTCTGGTATTTGTTCTTTCATCTTTTGCTAAAGTGCGCGTATCATATTGTGGACATGCACTGATATCATTATTATACCATCCCTTGTATGTGTATCTATCTATCTACTTATCACCATCTGTTTCTTGGCCATACGTGTAACGTCACTCGTCGGAATCAAATCTTGATCAATAACTTCCAAAATCTCCCATCATCTCATACTACTTATGGCCCTCCGATACCTCACCGCCAGACTTGCTCAGCAAGTGAGCTAAGGCGCTCTGTACAATGAACGTCACTCAGTCATGTTCCAGATTGATGAAGAGCTCATGGGTCCTGTTGGGGCCTTCAGTCTTGATCAGGTGAGGCTCAACGGATAATTTCGTTCTCAGGTGGTCATGCTCAAGGTATCTATCCTTCAGCTGATGGAGCTTGCAGGCCTGGCTTGCGCTCAGGCGCTTGCCAAAGTGTACAAAAAGGAGAAGTATCCGCGCGTGTTGGTTTGTTGTGGACCGGGTAATCAAGGTGTCTGAGTTTCTCTGTCGCTCTATGGTGGAGATAACATGTTTTCTGCAGGCGGGGACGGGCTGGTTGCTGCTCGGCATCTAGGTGAGTTTTGTATACCAAATATACGTCGGCTTATGTAGAGGATATTCAGGGATGTTTGGGTACAAGCCTACGATCTATATGCCGAAGGTACTTTCTCCACCAACTGCAATCACCAAGATATTCAGCATATGTTCCTCTTCAGCCTGGATCTAAGGATCACTACAAGGTGATCTAGGGTGCTTTCTATCCGCAACTATCTTGCCAAGTTCCCTCTAGCGCCTACAGACCCAGTGCAACAACATGAAGATCACTACGCTACCCCCTTCGACCGACACCGACTCCCTGCGCACAGCGCTAAGCTCCACAGATGTCATTCTCGACGCCATTTTCGGTTTCTCATTTAAAGGACCCGTTCGTGCGCCGTTTGACGCGGCTCTCCCCCTCTTGACAGAGTCTGGCCTCCCCATTGTCTCCGTTGATATACCATCAGGTTGGGACGTCGAAGAGGGGAATACGGCGGGTGTTGGCCTCAATCCTGATGTCCTTGTCAGCCTGACAGCGCCAAAGCAAGGCGTGAAGGGGTTCACTGGACGGCATTTCCTTGGTGGGAGGTTTGTTCCAAGGTATGAGCTACTGTCCTTGTCGGATCTCACTAATCGATGTGCGTTCTGTTGGACATCCTACTGCAGGACACTAGAGGAAAAATATGCTCTGAATTTGCCGCCGTATCCAGGCACGGATCAGATTATTGAGTTGCCTTCTGCATCAGACTCTTCCCAGAAACTATAAATAAGGATCTCCCAAATCTGACAGCTCATATGAGATGATGTTACTTGTCCTTACACATTCATGTCCCTCGCTGGGATGTTACAGACAGGTTTATTCGAATAGCTGACATCTCTATAGTATCCGAACATGGTACAACGGCAAAGCATATCTCTTTCCTAGTGAAACTCGTTCCCAACTTCTCATTACCTCGGCCAAGTGATGACCCCCAAATCCATATCTTCTTTGATTTCTTTACTTAGTCATGGCTGTCGTGCTCCTACCTCTTACATCATAGGATATTGCTGTCAGAGCTTCTCGGTGTACTGGCAAAGGATTGGAAGGCTTTCAAATGTGGTAAAAGTGAAAGTTGGTATTGAAGCCACAGGAAGCAGTGCAGTATGTTATGATAAGAAGTTCCAGTGTTACTAGTTGATTGATATCGAGCCGTGAATGGTTTGATTCTTACAGTCGCAGCACTTACGATCCCACACATCTTCCACTCCAAATTTATTATCGTGATCAGCCTTCATACAAAACCGGCTGGGGCAGCTAACCTGACTCAGAAATTGCTGTGAAATGTTTGTGGTAGCTTCTTATTCAGCTAAGGATTGATTGTTTCGTACTGGAACCTATCGTACGTTAGGCAATGTTATATCTCGTTGAAAACCTTCACGGAGACTCACAGACACATCAAGAGCAGCTCAGCCATGATGTTCTCTAGCCATGCGGAGGAAGACAGGTTTCTCTCTTTTGACCGCTTGGAAAATGATACCCAATGCCGCACTCTCCTTCTCCTCAAAGGGAAACGATTCGCAGATACTGTACCCCCAGGGTCGAGTGACTTGAATCGTGCGCAGGCTGGGCAATTTCCCGGCGCGAGCTGCGATAAAGATATCACTGGTTTGTGGCTGGGGGTTTGTGAAGGAACGCCAGGTGGCCAGCTCAACGACCTCGAGACATAAGTGAGGATTTGTGAAGTGCGAATCAGGAAAGTTGCTATATTCGATGAACAGATTTAAATGTCGCAATCGAGGGAAGAAACCGATTATTTGAGCGATGGAAGCACCATTTCCAGAGTACGTGAGGTGTGTTAGAGAGTCCGGGAAAGAACCCCGACTACTACTAAGACCTTTAGTATCGGAAAAGCAATACATGTCGAGATGATGCAAGTGAGGGAAATTGAATTGAGTTATCCTCTTCGAATCAAAGTTGTCGAGACGCAATGTGTGTAGATGTGAAAGAGTATATGGCGTAGAACCACTGAATGGTGGCCAACATAAATTTTCTTTTGCTGTCTTGAATTTTGACACAGTCGAAGCATTGAAGTAACCGGAAGACTTTGTATAATCCCAATCATCTCTGAGTCCCACGGAACTGTAGCAGCTTCCTAAAGAAATGACGCGCTTCTTTGGTTCCTCATCGTCGTAGGTGTTCTTGCGAGGATTAAACTCCGCAACATGAGCAATGCTACAAGCTTCGAGTTTTGTGAGATATCGCAACATCATCTCCACACGGTCCATGCGAATCCCAAACCCGTACAATTCAAGCCGCCGGATGGTCTTCGCGCAATACGTTGCAATAGTCTTCCACAAAGCCTTGTGAGTAAGGCGTGGGACGCTCAAGCGGACTGTAAATACTCGTGCCACCAGAATTTCCAGATTGGGACATGCAGGAACTAGTCCCCAGAAAGTGTGGCCCCCCTCGTACCAGGCCTCGTCGTTGTACGGAATGTCGCCGACACCTAAGTAGAAGTCGAGGCGCCGGCATCGATGTCCTCGAGGAATGGCAGACCGTGGAGGTATGGACTGCAGACGTTGGAGGAGGATTGGAATATACTGGAACCGGAATATCATCACGACTTCATAGAGATAGATCTCCATAACATTATGGAAAGTCTTCGAAACCACAGAGAGACAAACTTTTGTTTTCATGGAATCGTGAAAGTGTTTAATCACTATATTTCGGCTCTCGAAATAGATGGAGGTAGAAGTGTCGAGTAACTCTGGGACCAATGTTGCTTGTCGAAGGATGTTGGCTAGTACCTCCACAGGAAACGTTATAGTGTGGGCTGGCATGTTTTCAACAAATGCCATATATTCAGGGATTCAAGAATGCAGCGCTCTCTGGAAAGAAAAAGTCGGTTGGTTCGTCGGGTTGGTTGGTTATAATCAAGAACCACCATCAATGTTCATATGGTTGGAATGTTTCGGGATTCTCCGAGACCCTTGATGATGGGTCGACCGTGTCATTCTCTCTCACAAAGATAGGATCATGAAGTTGCTATACTACCGAAAAATACTTGGGAAGGCTATCTCTCCGTGCTATGTACTTTTTCTGCTTGTTCTATATCTTCGAGAGATGTATACAACGGACGAAGTGGGTGCGTCTGGTTGTCACAGGGTAAAACATTTATTGTTGACTTCGAATAAAAATGCGCAGCCACGAACAGCCGAGGGCCGTACTACAATACAACATAGGTCGCGTGCCAGGCATGCTACGGACAAAATAGTCATTGTCCATGATAACCTTGTCCACAGATGAAACTATGTCACGGACAGATCGCCGAATATGACAATAAGGTTCCAATTACCTATCGCCTGTGCTGCAGCTAAACAATTGACCCCTACCTTTCCTTTGACGGCATCAATACGAAAGAACCTCATTTGTTTGTCTAAATAAATTATGATGTAGGAATTCTATTCATGGGATGATATCAACAGATGGGATGGATACAAGATGAGTTGAATTAGTTCTGTTCGTCTTCCTCCACTATTGTAAATTCACCACTGTCCACATATTCTGTAGTAGCGTACAGGACATTGATGTGGTCTGGGACCATGGCCAGTAGCGACCGTTCCTTGTAGGTGACTTTCGCGGTCTTTCGACGTTTGCTTTTGCGTGTGTCACTCTCAATTATCGTCGGGTCCTCAGTAACCTCCGGGTTTTTTAATGTCCACGCAGTTTTCCCCCCTTCCTTTGTGAGGATAAACAATGGTTCAAATTCGTTGGCTGCAAAAGGTTCGATTATCGTTCCGGGAGTGAGACGCTTAGCTATAGCCTTCACAGCTAGTAGCATGATTTAGAAACCTTGAAATGCTGACCAACGGTGACTCACGTATGTGCTCTCTGAAAAGGTCGTTGAAATCTCCCGGCTGTCGAAGGACAAGAGCGATGTCGTTCCAGGGACGAGTACTTGTCAATGACGAACCCGGTGCCTGATAAAGCTCCGCCGTTGCATTCTTTTTCCCATATGATCTGAAAGGGAGTGCAAAGGTGATAACGCCGCCCCACATCTTACCTTCTACGAAAAACCCTGCTTCCCCTGTTCGCGCGGGGTGCAGCTTCGTGGTAACATTCTTTCCAGCAAAGTCTTTCCATCGCTGATAAACTCCAGAAAAATCCCGAGTGTGAGGATCGTAGTGCATCCAGTGCGCTAGTTCATGCCATACAGTGTTGAATACCAAAAATCTGAGTTGTGTCTCGAGGGGGCTGTTATCTACAGAAACTATAGTGAAACTTTTGAATTGAGATAGATAAAATGATAACATGCTCACCATCGCTCTTTTCAAGGGCAGACGACAGTTTGTCACAAAGAAAAATCCGCTCCATCATGTTCACATTAGTGAAGCCCATACCGCTATCATCCCGGCGAAACTTGTAGAGCGATAAAACCGGGGGTTTCGACTCCAGGGACGCCAGCATAGACTTCATCACATCGTCGCGGTTGTCATAATTTTGTATCATCTGGTAAAGTGCTCTCCGAAGATGAATCTGCTTGGGGTCCAATATTGCGGACCTCACAGACTTGAAAATCATGTTCGTTTTCTGGGCATGAACTTTACTTCCCGTATCAATGGATAATTCACTATTCTTGGGGTCTATATGCCATACGGAAAGGATGTCGTCGTCTGATGTTGGTCCTTTGGACGGCGTCCTGAATGCCTCGTAGAGCTGTTTCTTGGGGGCCATGGATTAAAGATTCGATCGACGATATAAGTGTCTGTTGAACTTCAAGCTTGGAAAGTGTGATACAGTTTGAACGATGGGGTTTGAAGGTATGTCGGGAAGTAAACAACGTATTTATGTAGAAACGCATGAGATTTCTCAGGACAATAATGACTGCCAACTGTGGGTGTTTTTTTGTTTTTTTTTCGAGTATAAGGACACATTCTCATACATTTGTTGGGATGCTTCTGCATAGCGACCAAAAGACTCCCATGAATCATTTTTGTTAGAAAGGCAAGAAGCTTGTGTTCTTCAGGGACTGAAATTGATATATCGGGTACGTAATTAATGTCACCATGCCACATGCTTTGTGAAGAACAACAAAGTCTAAACAAGTGACGACGGTTGTTTAGAGTATACAAGGTCTCTATCCGCCAATGGATCAAACGTACTTTTGTGTGGCGCTAACAGCCTGGCTGTATTGTACTATTATGTCTGCAATGACAAGACAATGAGGCTTTATGAAGCAGGCTGTCATCTCCAGAACTACGGCATCAATTTTTGTCGGCCAAAGTTGGATTCTTCCATGATTGAAACGTTTTAGTATTGTCTTGACCAGTTGGCCTTGCAGCGTGACTCGAGTTGACAATGAAGTGGTGTTTTCATGTCAAGAACAGTCACGAGGCAGATGATAGAACGTCCCGGACTCTTCCAGACCAACTTTGCCGCTGCCAGAGTGGTAACGTATCTTGGACATATCCCACCATGAGATACAAATGAAGGCTTGGCCGTTCCTGCCGCCTAAAATTTTATGAAACTAAGAGAAAAGTCGAACTTACACCTGAGAACGCACCAGCTCTGCTTTCACGTTGGCGAATGGGTAATCATGCAACTTCCTAATAGCGCCTCTTTGGCTGCGTGCGAATCCAGCGTAATATGCACCAGGGAACCACGATGGGAAATATTTCACTGAAAAACACTCTAGTGCGCCATCATACAGATCTCAAAGTTAATTTTTCGCTCACAAATTGGGAAGAAATCAACTGGCGTGCTTCCTGGAGAACCAGCATTTCCTAGAGCATGGCCAATGTCCTCTGTTACTTGGAGGTAGAGATCCTCATCAGAAGTGATTTGGTGACCGTATGCTACCTGCATGATGATAGAAGTTGAAAACCTGACAGTCAACATATATGTTCATTTACTGCCAATATCTATCTTGGTTGACAGATGGAAACTCTCACCGTCGTAACCATTCCTCCCTGCGACATTCATCTAGAAGCAAGTTCTGGAGGAGAATACGAGTTTCCTGTGTTTGGATCGGTTTATACAGTATCGTGTTTGTTAGCTTGAAGTATTCTTGAAACATCTTCCGGTATCTCTGGAAAGATTTCCCGTAACTTGTGTAGGTTAGTGTCTCCGTCCAGCCCATGCTGTCATCACATTAGCCAGACTCGGTCTCACAAAACGGCAGACGTACAGTTTGAATATAGGAAAGTTAGGCCTATCGCTATAATTGACACTTCTCCTGTCCAGGAGATCTACGGCAGCTTTGACACTGTTCAGTACAATGACTGGACGCCCGAGCATTTCCAGATACATGACATCCCCTGGATACAATATGAGACAGTAAGTACATGAAACTTCATTGCGCTTCACCCCTCAAAGACGTACCATAAATTTTCCCTAACACGCACAAGGCTACGTCTTGGTTTTCGACGGGAATCTTCCGTATATGGCCTATGAAGGGGTCACCGGGAGGTCCAGGAGGTAGGGGGGGGTGTCTCTGGTGGCTTTTCTTCATCCAGAACAGGACGAAAGCAACACCGAGGGCTAATGCAAAGACAGGTATTGACAGCATCTATAGCGTAAAGATGGAGGGGAGGCTCGAAATACTTCTTAAATAGGCTTGTGATAATGAATAGCTCCCGGTTGACAGTCCCATAATTACTGCACCGCATATCAGAGCATACGAAGGAATGCACGGTGCGTAACCCACCTCGTGTAGATGACATTTCCTGGTGTTCAAGAAGCGATCCTGTGGGAAGTAGATCGGACATTTCAGTCGCAGCTGTTAATAATCATAGTCATCTGAGGTCGTTACTCATGGTACCCCACGTCTCTTCTTGGATATGTGACATCTGTAAAGTGTAGGCTGGCTATAAGGGAGTATTCGAAGAAAGTTGAGGTGGATGATGAATCCAGGAAGTCACAATGAAGAGTACCTTACTGATTTGCGACGTGACCGTGACTACCTCTGGTAGGGGAGGGACATGTGAAAAGGTGTGAAGGTTGAAAGAAATTTCTTCATGCCATTCATTACTTTGAGGGGAGAGAAATTAAATTGCAAAAGACTGGGCCGAGAGGTTTTGTTAGGCTATCCTCGACCCACAATTGCTTTCAGAAGTGGGTGGCCATCGAGCAATCTACTATACCTTTCTTATATCAGCCTCGAACTTCAAAGAAAGGAAACGGCCTCATGTCCAAGTTAGGTAAGAATACATTATGAAAGTTTAAACAGGTACCGTCTAGAAGGGTAGTTTGCTGAAGTCTACGCTTGAATCTGGAAGGGATGTCCATGCAGCTTTAACATCGACAATTTGTAGCTCCCCGCCTGGTTCCGCATACGCCTCACGCGTCTGTCGACAGCATACCACTGCTTGTGATCAGCGTAGACAGAGCGGTAGCGACGTCGAATTGGCGGTTCAACATCAGCATTCTCCTCTTCGAACGTTTCCTGAAAGGGGACAGTGTTGACTTCCTCGTCAACATCCATCGCATCATCGTCTGGTTCTGAGCGAGGAGCAGCTGGTGGAGCCTTGGGTGGACTATCAAGCGTAACACGAGAGGACGAAGCAACGGGGGAAAGGACGAGTTTGGTGGGGGACGGTAATGTTGGTTTTGTGGGAGGCTCTACCTTTCTCTTCTTGCTCGGTGTTTCGTATACGAAAGCATCCAGTTCGTCTTCAGATTGAAGTTCGACAGGTGGATCCATGACCTTACGTTTGCTCGGTGAGTCTCGCGAGGGAAGGATGCGCGGGGGCCGCTTTGGAGTACGACGAGGAGTTGTAGTGACGCTCGTTTTTGTAGGCGAGCGTTGTACCTTCACATCGTTCTGAATACTCGTCTTTACAGATGTGGAGCAGCTATTGATCTTGTTGAGTAAGTTGGCAAACGACTTTGTGGATGTACAGTGTTCTGCTGCAAAATCTCGCTGTGCTGCAGGGTTCTTGCCCTATGCAGGTGATGAGGAAAGCTCCTGGTATAAGCAAGTAGACTCACAGTAGCCACGGTATAAGTCCAGAAGAATATAGCACTTTCCAGATCGGGCCCTCCGCTATTGTTAGCAGCAAATCCATTGTCGCTCAGCATCAGTGTCCTCTTCACGGCAGCCGTCCATTCGGTCAGTTGGCGGTGACCAAAGGCTAGAGGGTATTTTTGCATGAGTGTATCATAGACGTCTTTTCCACTCCTCGTTCTTCTCGGGCCGTCGTCAAACGCCGCCTTAACCGTTTCGAGAACCTTATTGAAATCAGTCTCTTTCAGACATGACGCGATCTGCGCATTCTTGCGCGTCACATCTGTGTTATTCAAACTACTGGAGTGAGTTCACATCAGAAATATTGACTGCTTCTTACTTTATTGAAGCGATGTACGCGCAGGCAGCTGGTAGACCAGTTATGAGTGGTCCGAGATTGAATCCTGAGAGTGGTCCGGTTCTCTGTTTTGCAGTGCGTAAAATAGTTCGTGCTTCCTGAAAAGTTTCGTCGGAATGACATATACTTTTGAGAAGGTCATCCTGAGGGGCCATGTAAACGTGTTCACTAGCAAGTTTCAAGACGCGTGTGACGGTGTAACGGTTCTGCCTCAAATGGAACACGTCGGAATTGCACGCGACCGAACCAGTTGGACTACCTGTCTCAATTAGAACATCAGCTCTGTGACCCATTACTCAGAGAGGTAACTGCTGGTCTTTCAATCTCCGTAGCGGGGAAGCCCGACCTGCTGTGACAGTACGTTGTTTTGATTGTTGAACGCTGATCATTGGAGAATTCTGAAAGATTTGGAATTCCAAACCACTCGACTAAAATGATTCGTGCGCTTAATCATCTCCTAGGGGGGAAATTCTCTAACACATTCGTTCGTGTCAATACAGTTCCATTGGAGATATTATGCAACATCCTTCGAGAAGCAACCTTCGTCTCAGAGGCTCTTGACACTTCTTCGATCTATTTCGAGAACCGGGCTACGATCGTCCAACTTATCTGTGAGTCCATGAAAACAAAAAATTCTCTATCCCTTGTTTCGAAGACTTTTCACTATGCCATGGAGAATTATCTTTATGAAATTGTCATGATATTCCGGTTTGATTATGTCCCCGTCCTCCTCCAACGTCTCCGGTCCATACCTGCAGGGTATCAGAGCCCGCGAGGACATTTATGCAAGCGCCTCGACCTCTACCTGGGCATTGGTACCGTCCCATACGGTGATGAGGCCTGGTACGAGGGTGGCCACACTCTTTGGGGGCTTATTCCTGCATGTCCCAACCTGGAAATACTGATGGCTCGGGTAGTCTGTTCGGCTGCCACGCCTCATCCAACTGCCACGTGGAATTGTCCACACCTCACTCACAAGGCATTGTGGATGACTATCGCAGCATGTTGCGCGAAAACCATCCGACGTCTTGAATTATACGGATTTCGGATCCGCATAGACCGTGTGGAGGTGATGCTACGCTATCTCTCAAAACTTGAAGCATGCACCATTGTACATGCTGTGCAGTTCAATCCTTCTGAGGACGTATATGACGATGAAGAACCGAAGATGTACATCATTCCTGGAGGAAGGTGCCGAGCATCAATGTTCTTGGCGGATGATTGGGACTATACCACACCATCTGGTTGGTTCGACACATCCACTGTATCAGAATTCAAGGCAGCAAAAGAAAATTCCACTTGGCCCCCATTTGTTGCCTCCACACCATACATTCTTCCATGTCTACACACTTTGCGCCTCAGCAGACTTGATTTAAAGAGGATGAACCAATTCGACTTTCCTCGCCTGCGCCATCTTAACATGCCATGCTCTCTCAATGGCGGAAATCTCAGCAGAAGTTGGGGATTCATTCCAGACTCTGTTACACATTTAACGTATGCCGGAGAAGACTCCTCATTTGCCCAAATCATCAATTTCTTCCCTTACCTGCAGTTTCTCGTTCTGGTCACTGAACTCAGCGCTTTTCCCGAATCAGAGTATACGACGAGTCACTCGAACCTTGAGGTCGTCGAACTGGCTACATGGGAAAACATATCCAAACCCCTGCCCAGAATTGCTGAAATCCTTGTGGCAGTCCGGGCAGGAATATTGCCAAAGTTATGCATGATTCAAATCACTCGACCTTGGAGCTACGATGATGCTGCCCTGTTACCGTTCCGAGAATGTGAGGACTTGGGGGTTGAATTGAAAGTTGTTGTTAGAGAAGAGCCTGTGTTTCGTTTTATGTCCTCACGATATCAAGTATGAGTGTCTGACTGTCGTTGTGATCGATCTCTGGCCTAGATAGATCCTCGAGGACGATGAAACGGATTGCTGAGTCTCTGATAACTCTGATGGCGAGTGGTTCCTTGCAAGCATGCAGGAAGACCTTGACTTCTCAATTTGTGTTGATGGGAAATATTCAAAAATTGTAAGTATAAGCTAAACCTTCGGACCTGATAGTCCGTGCATTCCTGCCAGTTGCGTGTTACTTAAAGCTCTTGCCATTGTTGAAGTTTCCATTCGACATGTTGTCACTCAATGACCAGTATGCAATATAAATCATTACATGTCGTTTTACTTATGAAAAGGTCATATGCTAGAATCCCTTAGCTCTGACAAAGTCGACAATTCAAGTGATGTTCTGGATATCAAGGGCACAGCAGGTCAGATGTACTGTGCTGGAGCAGAAACCGTGAGGAGAACGTTCGATGAATATTTATTTGTGTGACTAATGTCTAGAATCAGACGTGGACTACATTATCCGTTTTCTTCTTGGCAATGGTTCTTCATCCGGAATGCCAGAAACGAGCCCAGCAAGAGATTGATTCTGTCGTAGGACCAGGGCGCCTTCCCGAATTTTCTGACCGCGAGTCCCTGCCCTACATTGGGTGTATACTCCAAGAGACTCTAAGGTTTGTCTCTAAGCATTACGTCTCAGAAGGAGTCTAATTACTTCATCGATTGTAGATGGAACCCGGTAGTGCCATTAGGTGTGTATCTTATTTTAACTACAGCAGGTGCTCGTAATCTGGTTCATAGGCGTGCCACACCGTTCTTTGGAAGATGACATCTATCGTGGAATGTTCATACCCAAGAGGTCTCTCGTGATACCGAACACCAGGTCACCGTTTAGATCATCAGTTCATACACTGAGGCTTAATCGTCATTTAGAGGTATGGCACTTGATCACGAGGTCTATACGGATCCACAAGCCTTCAATCCGTCTCGTTACCTTCCTCGACCCGAGGGAAATCATGAGCCGCATCCAAATGGGTCATTTGGTTTTGGACGCAGGTAATGAAGGGGCCTTGCAGATCTCTTTGTGTACGGACTAAGAAAAACTCAGGATCTGTCCTGGGCGTCATCTTGCTGAGGCGAGTGTGTGGATTGTCATAGCGTCTACTCTGGCGACTTTCGACATACTCAAACCTATCGGAGCTGATGGAAAGGAGATGACACCCGAAGTCACATTCAGTACTGGCATTACAAGGTACTTCTCAAACCGCCGTGGTCTATTAGCATTTGATCAAATACACATAGCCGACCTTCCTCGTTCGATTGTCGTATACGACCTCGAAATGACCAGGCAAAGAAATTGATTCTGCATGCTGATACCTCAGACAGCTATTAACAATACCAAGTTGAAATTTCTTAACGCAGTCCGAATTCGATAATTTCAATCAAGAGGGTGGGACAACTCGTTTATAAATAAGCACTTAACACTGCATTGCCACTAATCTAACAGGCTGGTGGCGTTTGAATGCCTTTTGTAAGAACATTTCCAGATCCAAGTCAGATTATGCCCTAGGTACGATAGCGAAAGGAAGTAAAGAGGATGATTGTGCTGTTTGCCTCACATACTACCCCATTTCTCCGGCACTACCCTTGCATCGGAAGGAGTCCCCACAGAGGCCCGTTGAATACCACTCTACGGTTTGGATTGATATCGCCTAGAAGACTTTGCCCCAACAATAGAAACAACGAAGTTGCTCCGCAACAAGACTCATTGCTAGCACCAAGCACTAGCTCATCTTGTGGATGCATCATCGGATCCTTCAGTTGTACATCGTTGCGCCCAACACACTCCATCTAGGAGAAGATAGTGCCACGAGGGCGCCTCAGAGGAGTATGGGATTCCGGCATAGAATTTCAAGAGAAAGAAATGTAGAATATAAAACATACCGAAAGAGAAGTACCCTATGCGCTCTACCAATCGCTGTCTTGAAATTGGTGGAAAAGGAGGCTGCCATTTCTACACAAAGCGTCGTGACGATCTGGGCTATAATAGTGTGTAGAATAGGATTTCACAAGGATAGCGCCTAAGTTAGCAGCAACGCGAGACAAAAACAAGAGTAGGGAAGATACACAGAAGAGCCTCTGGACTGGATATGAATTAAATCCGTACACGGAGCAAAGAAAAGTGAAGATGATGATAAGTGATGATATGACAAAATGCAATGAGAAATCCACCCGAAGGCTTGTGACACAGCAAACTTGGAGGAACACAGTGTTCGTATGCTTATGTCTGGAGAATCCCATGGACCCTCCATAATCGAGAACAGAAGAACCCAAAAAAGGTGTTTTGCCTTCTACTGTGTTGGTGTTGGTGTTGACGCCGGAGGGAAAGCACTCATTATGCTCGCTATTGTTGCCGCCAATGGCGCCGCACCCGCACCAGACTGTATGCTGACCCCTGTACCACGCCCATCCAACGTCTGTGTCCTATCGGCGCTGGTCGCGAGCTGTGCACGAAATTCCTGCAAGTTCATCAGATTCGTATCAATCTGTGATGGTCCTGGTGTCTGCGGTGGCATCTGTTGCTGACCAGATGCCGACGGCTCGCCAGGCTGCTGAGACGGATGTGTATCCATCTGCTGCATGTTTTGTTGTTTAAGCCGCTCTGCCTGAAGGTGGACATGCCGAGGATAGTATGAGCTGCTCGAGATGTCATCGGCATTCGAAGTCTCTGGTATGCCGCCGGCTTCTCGTATCCGCTTCTCTCGCTCAGATTGAGTGGGATAATAGGCACCAATTGGCAACGAGGAATCGTATTCCTCTGGGAGCGCGGGAATGACAGCAGCATGCCGTCCGCCAAGAGGACTAGTACCCGAAGTTGTAAGCGGAGAAAAATCAGCGAAGCAGTGGAACTTACCCTCCCTCAATGAAGTTTTGCCACACATAGTCCCTTAACCGATCGGCATTCGGTAGCTGTTGAATTAGATGCTTTATTGTGTTCTGCCCGAGGCCAAAGAAATCTGGCCCAGAAACCGAGTTTGAATGTTGTCGATTACGTATGGTGTTAGCCTGCTTTACGATGCTTGACCAAGCACCCGTCGCAGTCCCCGCAATTACAGGCCGATCTGGCACATCCGATGGTACAATCTGGAATTTGGGACCGTCGCCGCCGTCCAGAATGGTACAATGGTAGACGACCTCGATATTGGGATCGACAGTAGACAAATAACGCCTATATAGTACAAAGTCATTGTAACGATGCGAGAGAAAAAAAAACAAGAAATACGCACCTCGTCACTTCATATCCTACAGGAAAGATATATCGTTCGGTATGGAAGTGTTCTCTCATGCAGACATCGCCGAGGCTAATGACTGTCATGATCCCGACATTCAAAGGGAGCATTGGTTTGCCTCGTTTGTCACGAGGCACCATCGGAATACTAAAGCTCTTGCTGGTGACAGTATGCGCTTTGAGCCGCTTGGGTTTGGCCGGACGGTGAGGATCTGGGGACGATCTTTGTGCATTGGGCTGAGCAGCATTCGGGCTTGAGGGGAAGGCTCCATTGGGTCCCGCTAGAGGCGAAGTCAGGTAGTAATAGGGGTTTCCGTATGGTGAGTATGGAGAGGCTCCTGGTGTAATAGGGGTGCCTGGTGCGTAGTACACGGCGTATGGGTTCATGGACAGAGGCATTGGGCCTGTATTCAATTTTCCTGGAACCAAGGCCATGTAAGGGTTGTAGGACGTAGGGGCAGACGAGCTAGAAGATATTGGTGTTGAGGGCGTTGTTTGTGACGTTTTTAACAGATGTGAGGATGAAGATGTAGATTGCGTTATTGGAACTGTCTGAGAGTTGTTAGCGGCATTTTGGGCAGCAATAGCAGCCTCGGCGACTCTGACAATGCTCTCCATGGGCGATAATTCTTTTGAGGGTTGGACCGTCCCATTAGTTGCCGAACTGACCAAGGAAGGGTCAATGTTAGGATCAGAAGGAACAGGAGTCTCATTAGACGCTGGCGGATTGGGGATAGAAGAGGACGCCGCCGGCTGGTTGGTCGAGGAAGATGGAGTCAGTTGCGCAGAATCTGACGGGGTTGCGGATTTTGTTTGGACTGTTTTTCCAACAACAGTCGCAGAGGCAGCAGCTTGCCGAGTTTTACCTGCAGGAGAAGTAGCCGCACGCTTCGCTGCTCGTCGTGTTCTGGGCCCCGGTCCAGGCTCGACTCCATCCCCAGCAGGCTCATGCTCTGCACCACTTATTCGGCTACTTCGGCGCGTAGAACGTGAGGGCCCGGACGCAGGTCCTCGCGAAGTGTCAACGTTCGTTTCACCTCCTTCACCTCCTGCAGATTTCTTTCCGGGCTGACCGTTCTGATCGTGAGCGGACTTTTGAGCTACAGGTACAAGCAATTCTTGGGACTGGTTTTGAGAGGATGAAGGCAGAGCCATTGATAGGGAAGAGGAGATGGGAACACGTCCTACGCGACGCTCAATGAGCTGAGCCGCGGATGCGCACGCGAATTTCACGAAGATCTCACCTTGAAGCGAACCCCGTTTTCTTTGAGTGCCATTACGCAAGGTTCGGGTATCTTTTCCAGAAGACAAGTTGCTACCGGTTTGCTCATTGTTTCCCGCACCGTTATCATCTATTGGGTTCTGGATGGAGGCGTCGCAGGTGTCTGTGAACAGCGACGTACATCATCGTATATTTGACCATACCTGCGGCACTGAAGCTGGGATTGATTGAAGCGAAGACCCAGTAGCACTCGAATTTTGTATACCGGGGTATTCCTTCTCTAACGAGGTGATCGAATCCAGAAGTTGACTGTCCAAGTACCTTGTCAACTGAAGCAATCGCGAGTCCACCGATGTTGCCCACCTTTGTTCTTGACGCCTCTTTACACTCCGCTCTTCCAGTCGCTCCGTACTCGATTCGTCATGATTCTGTTAAGCAGGCGCATCTATTGAGAATCTTTCCCTCATAAGCAAGGAAACTATAAAAATGCTAACTCACCTCCTCAAGTTCATGGTATCGCCTTTTCAGACTCCTGTACTTCTCAACTAGTTCCTTCTCGGCCGTTTTCACAAGCGAGGGTGAAGAGTGATCCGAGGGGTGTATCACGACGTCCTGGTCGGCCTGGGGGGTGGTCATCGTTGACGAGGAGCGACGAGGGCTCATAACAGCGGCAGCCGGTTGTTTTCTATGATGGAGGTTTAGGACAGAGATGGGGCAATACTGCCGAGACCTAAAACTCAGGAAGGCACAGAACCAAACAATGCAAACACAATGCCATGCGTTGCAAACAAACAGATCGAAACACTCCCCACGATCATTTTCAGCCCCTTCGGTCTTGAACTTCTTGTCTGGCTGTTGCCAAGTCAAGATCAGTGGGACACATCTCTTTTAATCCTTAGATAAAGGTTAACTCCGGCCGGGGGCCCCGCTTCGCCTTTGTTGTGGCGCGCTGGATATTCCCGGAATTTCCAACTCCGATATGAAGCTTCAAGTTATCCCCGTCTTCTTTTGAAGTTCCTGCCCACCCTTCAAGCTGTCTTTATCCGTATTCATATCTCGCCAGAAGTCAAAAAAACTTCTTAGAAGTAATGTCCTCCCGGGGTGTTTGGTTCTTCGGCAATCTTACCCAGGATCCATTTTTCACCCTATCATCCAACTTCTTGTTTGGAACTTTGTAGTATGGAGACACTGACGAGGGAACATCTGTACCAGATACGACAATCAATTCACCTGTGTGGGATCACTTTTGTTCATCAGAACGCCCGGAAGACGATCCTGCGAATCAAATTAAGATCAATAGATTTATTCCAGTGCTGACTTCGACAGGTCGGACAATCGACTGCAGGGGATGTGAGTTTTCCCTGAGCAATCCATGAGTCGGTTCGTCGGATCGGGTGTATCGATTTACGCCACCATGAAGTGTGACCATGAGGTGCCTGGTGTCATGATTTTCGCGTCTTGTGTCTATTCTGTCATATGCATTCAATTCGTTTATGCGATGAAGAGCAATGGCAATCTCCTTACACCGCGTATCCCATTTTTGTACGGACATCATGTCTACCGGCAACAGATGAAAATCAGTTATGCAAACTAGCACCAATACACTGCATAATATAGCAGAAATATCATAGGGTCTTTCACTATCGACTCTAAACAGATGCATATAACATGACTTCTGAGATCTAACATCAAAAGCCCAAACTACGAGTACCCGGGTTGAAAACTCACATGCAATCTATCCCCAATCCACAGAGATATCATTGATTCCCAATGTGCTTTTTCAAGAAATCCTTAACCTGATCAAAAATGTCCCCGAAAAGCTCTTCCGCATCAGGCTCACAGCCAAACGAGTGCTCTCTCCCCTCAACTTCGTACAATTCTACATCCACCCCAAGAGCCTTAAGTCGCCTCACAAGATTTCTCGAGTCCCAGATTGGCACTGCAGAATCCTCCGTGCCATGCAACAGCACCGTCGGCGGCCAGTCTTTTGACGCAGCAAGGTGCGGGAAGAGGCCACGATGCTGTGTAGGTATTAAAGTCCGGACCAGACTCTCGAACTCAGCCGCACTGTCATCAGAAGCTTCAGACCCAGGTTTAGAGGTGAGTGCATCGCGAAGGGGAATGCTTATCCCCCCATTCTCATGAGCACCGGTGTAGTAATCAATGTATACACCAAGCTGAAGATAAAGGCGGGGGAGTAACATGCGTGGGTTCGCGGGGTATCCAGGGATATGGTATGTCTCTGGGTGATACGCTGGTGCCGAGTCCGTGATGGATTGAAGAGAAGCAAATTTTCTAGACGCAGGTTCGGAGGGCGCATCAGGATCGTGATTTGGGTGGAGGTATTCAGTGAAGTCGCGGGGGTCGAGGATTTCCCTGCCGAGGAAGAAGGGCTTTGTCTTGGGGGAAAGGTAATGAGATGTCTTGGGGCACTCATTAATCTTTTAGTTGTGAATAGAGCAAAGAACTTACGAAGAAGTCTCCACCCATGCCGTACATTGATATGATAGCCTTTGGTTTTGGGGAAGTACAATGAATAGCGGCTAGGTACGCACACAGCCCTCCGGCACTCGATCCCGCAACGGCGATGGCCTCTGGGTCAATCCAGTACCTGAATCCTCCCATGTGGACGCTTCCAGTTTCCGCTCCACTTGAATCCGTGGATGTTGACACAAATTCTCGTGATATAACGAACCGTAACACATCTTGTATGTCTTGCAGGATATCATGCCCCGTCGCGGGCGGTAGAAGCTGGTAGTCAGCAGAAATGAACGTGTATCCAGCGTTCGTCGTTCGGTCTGTATGGTTCACGAGGGATCAAATTGAACAGTACCCTTCGTTCAAGTATCAAGATGGAGGAAGGCAAAATGCCGGAAAGTACTGACTATAAAGCCAGGTGGGGAACCAGCTTTGGCTGTTCCCGACAGTCAGGCCTCCTCCATGGAAGTAAATCACCGCAGGCACAGAGGGAGTTGTGCCGTTGGCCACTGAGGTGAAGGCCGGTGGGTAAACATCCAGATGGGCGTCGACCGTACTCAGATGGTTAGAAACCTGCTTGTATACCAAACTTTGAGGGATGGGAATAGACATCGATGGCGGTTTGAGCTATTCAGTAGTGATTGTGGGAGGATGAAAGTCAGAAGAAGATTATCCATGATCATTCCCGTCACATCAAACGTCCCACGGCCTCATGTCGATCACGACTTCGTGTTTGTGACGCGTCGTTTTATTGTTTCTGATGATTGAATAAAGATCAAGGCTAGCTAGAAACGCCGTTATTAATCCCACGAAAACTAGGGAAGTGTCGCAGAATGATCAGCCACGTTTAGTTATACCTCCAACATACCGTGACATAGCGAGGTTGAACTCTACTCGAGTCCATCCATTGAAAACCCGTGTTCAGTTTTTTGACGAGTTCAAGTTTGAGAGGACATCATAAGCTCTACAAGTTACTTGACTAAAATGAATTATCCTTCAGTTTGTCTCGAACAATTATGGGTTATCAGAACGTCTGTTTTCACTGCCGAGTCAGCTTCAAGTTTGTCACCCTCATTTCTCTTTTTTCCTGGGACTTTCTTTCTTGAGCGGAGTTTCTACAACAAAAAAAACCTATAATAATTTGATACAAACAATGGCTCTGATAAGAACTCTAGAATTCTACCACAGGTTCCGTAGCTTAATGTAGATTTGATGCATCACAAGAAAAGGGAGCAGCTGATGAAATTTCATCTACAAACCATGGGTCACACATAGCATAAATACCGCAATTGGATCCCCAAACATCACTACACAGACCGTCGAGCTGTGGGACATCTCGCTTCCGTAGAATTAGCCTGGGGAGCTCTCGACACCTAAGGATACAAACAAATTGAAGAGTCTCCAAGGCTGTCTCCAAAATTATTCTATTTTTGTCTCCAGCCAACCACAAAAATGCTATTTATATCTCGCATCATTCATACGTCATCATAGATCATGTCATTCGGACCTTTGCTGCCGGAGCTAATTATAAGTCGCGCGTTGCCGCGGCCTCACGCAATAAAAGAAACGAGGTTTAGACTGTTCCAAAGTCCGCACTGATCCTCCGACTTCTCTCACTGCGCCCTCTCGACTCACCTTTTGTCGTCTTCATTACTTCCACCTAACTCAGCCTCTATCAATTCTAATTGCTACAATGCAATCCCCCATCACTGCTCCCACTCCTGCTAAGATTACCCCGGTGACGACGCAGCCCCAGGCGGAGGGCATGAGAATGAGTGCGTTATGTTTTCTATCTCTTGAGAGGTCTGTAGCCGACTGGGGTATCATGTCCAGCGTCGCTGGCACCTCAGAATGAGTCTGTCCAAGAGCCAGGTACTCACCATCATGGACCCGCTCGGAGGCTTCGTGGAGGAGGTGCGGGCAAGGTGCGGATGATCTGACATGGGGGTTTGGTGCATGCATGTCTGATTGTGTGTTATTCGGTTAGGATTGCTTCTTAGGGATGATTGGATGCTTCCTGTGCTTTGGTGAGTGTATTTCCTTTTTCCCTCTTTGTTCTTCGATCTTATCTTCTCTCGACAGAATGCTGCGAGGTCTGCTACTATGTTTGTATCATATCTAGAATGACCATGCTAATATGTACAATAGGGTTGCTGCGAGTGCATTGCCGACATTGTCTGTAAGTCGGAATTGCTCCTTTTCTCAATGCCCTGAGCTAACTTCATCATTGACAGGTTGCCCATGCGAGATGTGTTGCTAAATATGCACGTCCCCTCTTCATCACACATTCTTCTTTTGTACCCACTGTATCTACCTCGTGTACCCTTATAACAGCTACCTGATTTTGACGTTTCTCCTTTGCACCTCAGATACGGAACTTTTTTCCACATGCTTTGACCGTTATCGCATCCAATTTTCTCCCTCTGTAGAGAATTTCGTACGTCTAATGTGTATAGTGAAATTATGTTAGGCATCCAACGTGTGAAGAGAAATGTCATTCAGTACTGGTGTACGAACGTTGTTACGTCCCATGATATATCCATCTTTGATTGGAGAAAAAAATGTCGGAGTGGGAGTAAAATTGTAGATGATGGTGACGATGCTGCGGATTACGAGGTCTGGGTAGACAGTGACGAAGTCGGCGGCAAGTGTAGAAGCAGCGAAATGAACTGTATATTATTATCCGAGCACCATAAGACCAGGAACAAAACAGAAACTAAGAGTAGCTTGTATAGAAAGCATGGATTTACTTGAAAGATGGATACCTTGATCTTATGGCATAGATAGGTGCTGTTTGTTCCCATGGCGTATACTTACTTTCTTGTGCGGTCTCCTCGGACTCTGGGTATAGACTGCATTCTTGAAACTCGGTCAATCTAAATTTTCATTGATTTCTGGCCCTGTGAATTGCTGCTTTGTACGCCACACGCGTGCAGATGTCCAGCCATCGCCGCTGAAAGGACTATTATGATTAACGTGGCGTGACGTAGACGTAGCGAAGTCGGATAAGCCGCTCAACATATGCACCGCTCTTGATACGAGGACTTGATGCGAGTTCATCCCGAGTTGTACGAATAAATCTGATAAGCACACGACTCCATGACGCGTCGGGCATTCAACTCGAATTAGGCAAATAGCTTATTTGCGCATATGTACGCGTCGCGTCTGACCCAATTGGTGACATGTTTCACTCCACCGATGACAGACCACTGAGACAATTTGGAGACAATTGCAATGCCCGTATTCAAAACGCACCACGCTCTACGTCATGAAATCCGCCATTACATCACCAACTAGAGTTATATAAACCAACTGCACTCTTCTGTGTAACCCATTTCTCTTCCATCATGTTGTTCGGAAACAACGATAACTTTGACAACTACAACTCCAACTCTGCCTCCACTGGTTTCGGCAACACCAACCAATACGGTTCGTATTCTTCCGCACTCTTTTCCTCTTCCAGCTAACTTTCCTGCGTTTAGGGCAAGGCCAGAACTTGGACGATCAGAACATTGGCAACCAGCCATACGGCCAGAGCAAAATCGGCGGTAACCAAGGTTCCAACTGGTCGTCCGGCAACACCGACAACAGCCAGTTCGGCAGCCATGGCCTCGACCATGGCGCAAGCAGTGGACGCGACAATTTTGGATCATCTGTGTCCGACAGTTATGGTTCAAATACGGGCACGGGGGGGATCGGCTCTGGACTAGGCTCGACCGGAGACTCCTACGGCAGCGACCCAAGGAATCAGGGTATTGGTTATGGTTCTGATCAGTCCGGTATTGGCCAGCAGCAAGGCCATAAACCGAGTATGGGTGATAAGATGCGTGGTAAGTATCCGCTTTATAATTGCTCTGTGCTTGCCTCATTGTTATTTCAGGTGGGCTCGAGAAAGGCATTGGCAAGATGGCTGGCAAGCCTGATCTCGTTGAGAAGGGACAAGAGCGCTCTGTTTGTCTTTCAAGCCGAATTTGCTAAACATTATACTCATTTTGATGGTCTTTAGACTGGCCAGTTCGATAGCTCTCGCCGTAACATCTAAGCGGTCGAGGATGATCGATGACGTCAGACTCCACGTTAATGTATTCGTATCGTTTGGATTGTATCAACATAGTTTTACGTGTACATAATATATCTTGATTCCAATTCTTTGACCTTCATCGATCCTTAAGAGGTTGTTTGCCGGTGCCAAGACCCCACCCGAAAGGTGGAAATCTTGTAGGTCGAGACGGCATTGATATGTGCATAAACTTGGATGTGTGACTATTATCATGATCATAATTATTCTCTATTTTTAATCTCATGAGGATGCAATTTGGACCCTGGCGGGCCCAATTTAATGCTCGCCCTGGAATATCAAAATCTGATCATCGGCGTTAGCGTATCTTATTGGCGAGGACTTGGGAAATATAATATCCGATTCCGTACGCTCTTCTGGACTGTCTACCGTCAAGCCGGTTTTTATGCTGTTGAACTTATGTAGGTTGTTGCTTGCAGGTTTCTACCTAGACGAATCTCAGGTTGATTCGTTCCTCGAGATCTCCTTGCAGAGCAGCAATGCAGATCAAAGTTATCACGCTTCAAGTCGAAAATAAGTTAATAGGGCTGTACAGCTGTACTCAATCCCGGGCCCAATGACAGAGCGATCAGACACTTTGCGTTTCTTCTGGTTCCGGGTCTACAGTAAGTCTGAAATCAAATCTGCTGAGACTGCTCTCGAGGGTGTCGGCTTCGCCTTCCGGGGAGGATGCTCGAAGTTCCAAAAGCATCCTGCAAGCCAAAATGGAACTTACGACCTGCTGCAGTCTACAACCAATCAGTCGGTGTGGCCATCCCTAAAAAGATGGATTTGGATAACGCACTCCGACAAGAGGTTTTGGTACAATGGCTGCTCTGATCGGTTAGAAATAACAATGAAACCAAAGTTAAAGTGGCATACAGTCAAAGTCAGGTTCAAAAGGAAGTTCAAAAGGGAAAAACAAAAGGAATAGACATAATACTGTATGCCTGTCCGTGAAAGTTTGCGTGAGAGTTGGACGGTACGACAAAGCCCACAAACTTTGAAAATGCACAAGGCGGATGAATCGCGATCCACCAGTGACATGATTTTCTGGGAATTAGATCACTTTTGGATTAGACAAGATTTAACCCGTGTTTCTTACGTAGGTGTTTATATGCCTTGAGAAGCATGAACAATAAGGTGACTGTCAACAGATAATGATTTAGTACTTGCTCCGAGAACGTTGAACAAAACTCACCAGTATACAAAGGGAAAAACAGACCATATGTTACAGGAAGGAGATTACTTGATGTCACATTGATGCATTTGAAAGTGTCTATATCCAGAGGTATGTGTAAAGCTGGCAGGCTTGAGCCTTCACACAGGCGAACATCAGTCAGATACTCTTACTCTGGAGGCCTTTCGCCCAGATGCTAATGATGACTATGCTGCTAGTCGCAATGATTGTACCAAATGCAATGAAAAAGAGGCCGATTTTGCGACTGCGGTCCCAGACAGCCCACGCTCGTATCATGAACAAAACTGCTCAAAAATCATCATACTTATCTATAAATGAGAATCACCCCTCTTACTTTCTGCAGTGGCCATGGAGACGAAGATCGACCCTACAGCAGCAATGTCCAAGTCATTAGTTGTCTCTGACAACGAAAATGCTTCAAGATGAACGCACAGATGTCAACCTTCTCGGATTCCAGACACGCATAATCAGAGGATGGCAGGTATTCAACTATGTACGCCACAGACTGCTTAGTTGAACGATTCCATTGAAGAGCATGCGATGTTCTTACAATATAGGATCACACCGAGGGTGAACATTGGAATGTAGCGGGTTATAAAGTAGAGAATCTTTGGCATCGTCCAAGCAGCAGTCCATATAAACCGGATCTCAAGAGGAATGCAGAGAATGTAGTCATAGGCCTAAGCAGAAACCAAGAAGTGATCAAAAATGGGGAATCGGACAGAAAGGAAAACACGAACTACTAACGAGACCGAGACAGCTTGAATGAAAAACCAAAGAACCTGATAATAAGTCACGGATACGCTTTAGTCATTGAAACGATGTACCGTTGAAGTACTGACGGCACATTAGTATGTATACAGAGTATGTACGATTTTGAACTCACCTTCTGAAATTGTGTCAATTGAAGTAATCCGAGCAATTCGTCGCGAGTGTCCATCTCGGCTGAAGATTTCGTAGTCGTAGTCGTACGCCAGTGTCACTGAAGGAAAGTAGAATGACAGAACCTGTGTGACTATGAACAGCCCCAAGCTGAAATTTATGCACTAAGTGCGCGCCTGCTGTGATATCGGTCTCCAAAATGTTGTGAACACATCTGTCAGACTTCACCTGCTCCTCGAGCGCTAGGGATCACCTGGGCTCTCTGTGGACAAATATAACTTGAAACTCGAAGTATGTAACGTTGTGTTAGACTTGTATGATGAATAAATGCAAACCATTTCCCCTTTGGTAATAATGTAGTTCCCAGCTATACCAAGTATACTTACTCTCCACTCTACGTTTGGTGCAATTGCTGTAATATCGATGATGAACATAATATATGGGTGATGACTGAAGGGAAAAGGCCGCAGGTCTCCGATGGCCTCTTGATTCAATTCAGAAATCATGATTGAATCGTTCGAGAACTTCTTCACAATTGATGTTAGGTCGATTCCCATCCTCCTCGGGTCAAGGCGCCTCCGTTACCAGGATGATAGACCATAAAAAACCAGACAGATGACGATAAGATTGACCGGATACGAGTAATTAACATTGAAACTCCCCAAGAGAGCAGGCGGGGGGGGGGTCTAGGTAATAGGTCATCCTAAACATAGAAGGATTCTGGTGCTCCTAGAAGGGGTGAAAATGGTAGAATTTCCCAGGGCAGCGTCATGATGATACTTACAGTCGTGACGAACTTGAAGCCCAACTGGCATTCTATTGGCATTCATTCGGTAATCATGTGTGTGACGTGATGGTCGGCAACTTCCGACCCAGTGAATATAACCTCAAGTTTATATCAACGTAATTCTCCTGAAGGTGTCGAAAATGAGTTGTTATGGTACTACTCCTTAATGTCAGAAGAACAAATCAAATAACATGCGCTTCCTCTGGTTCTACAGTCCGCCTGAAATCGATTCGACTCAGCTCGAGTGTGTCGTTCGCAGCGTGATTCAGTGAGGATGCTCGAAGTTCCAAGAGCATCCTGCAAGCCAAAGTAGAACTTATGACCTGCTGCATTCTACAACCAATTAGCTGGCTGCAGTCCCGAGAAAGATGGCTTGAGTAACGTACTCCGACGTCGACAAAAGGTTTTGGTACATTGGCTGCTCTGTTGGTTAGAACTGTGGTAATGAAACCAAGGTTAAAGTGTCATACTGTCAAGTTCAGAAGGAAGTTCAAAAGAGTAAAGCAAAAGAGATAGACATAATACTGTATGCCTGATCATGAAAGGTTTGTGTTAGAGTTGGGGAGATATAACTAAGCTGACGGACTCTGAAAATGGACAAGATGAATAAATCGTGATCCACCAGTGCCGCCCTCTACTAGGAATAGAATCACTTTGGATCGATCAAAACGCCGTATTTCTTACTTGAGTGCTCATATACCTTGTAAAGCATTAACAATAACCTTACTGCCATTAATTAAATACGTGCTCCAAGAACATCAAGATTGACCAACACTCACCAATATACAAAGGCAGTATCAGGCCATATGTTATAGCTATGAGATGGCTTGATGTCAACTTTACTAAGCATTTAAAAGCGCCTATATTTGAAGGTATGTGGACAGCTATTTTGACAGCTGAGGCCCCATGCTAAGTGAATATCAATCAGAAACTCTTACTCTGAAGGCCTTTATCCCAGATGCAGATGACCACTATGCTAGTGGTCACGATAGCCGTTGCAATTGCAATGAGAAAAAGGCCGATTGTGCGATTACGATCCCAGACAGCCCATCCTCGTATCATGAACAAACCTGTCCAAAGTCGAATTGTTAAAATCACTGTACTTATCTATAGGTGCAAAATCGCTTACTTTCTGCGCTGACCATGGAGGTTAAAGTCGACCCTAGAGCAACATTGTCCAAGTCATAAGTTGTCTCGACACGGAGATAAACGCACAGATGGCAAATTTCTCTGATTGTAGACATCCATAATCAGATGATGGCTGGAATTCAACTATGTATACCACGAGACGCTCAGTTGAAGTCTATCGAAGAGCGTGCGATGATCTTACAATATAGGATTACACCAAAGGTGAACATTGGGATGTAGCGGGTGATAAGGTAGAAAATCTTCGGGATCGTCCAAGCGGCAGTCCATATGAACTGGATTTCAAGAGGAATACAGAGAACGTAATCGTAAGCCTAAGCAGAAATAAAAAATTATCAAAAGTTAAGAATTGAACGAGGGAAAATAGAGACTAATATCGAAACCGAGACAGCTTGAATCAAAACCGAAAAACCTGGTAGTCAGTGACATAGACGCTTTAGCCGTCGAGCCATCGTACCATTGGAGTACTAGCGATAAACTAGCGCGTATACGGGGCCCATATTATCTTGAACTCACCTTTTGAACTTGAATAAATCCAAGTAATGCAAGCAATTCATTGTGAGTGTCCATCTCCGCTGAAGCTTTCGAAGTCGTGTTGTTCACGTCAAAATAGAGTGGCAGGAACTGTCGGCGGGACTCAGAGCGTATTAATTAGTGTGAGGTCTGTAAAACTTCATCAGCTCCCAGGGATCGGCACGGAATTGATCATGTCAGAGGACAGTTATACTAGGATAATATGCAACATGGACAGGTTCCCAAACATGGTTGCCGTTCTGACTTGTTCCGAAGATCATTTGACTTCCAGCTCATATCACTATAGGTGACAATCGACATCGAAGTCGAAGTCTCTAAACTAGCCTTATCTGGGAACGAGTCTGTGGTCACGTAAGAAAAAGGCTCCAATCAATCTACGAGTCCTTCTGAAGTTGAGAATTGTAATTGACCTGGTCGTCAAAACGGTTGCCGCGAAAGTGAAATTGTAATTGACCTGGTCGTCAAAACGGTTGCCGCGAAAGTGAGAAGCCTAAAAATACAAGAAAACGTATTGATGATATTATACACTTAGATACATGAAACCTACACAATTTTCATCCACAACTCCGTCTCATAAGATCTCCTTGCTTCACATTACAACTTACCGCTTGACCCCTCTCCTGATGCGACCTCCGCGCTAGATGTCTTCTCTTCAACGGTCACAGATAAATTATCCTTCGCCAAGTCTTGCTTCCGATCCTCCGTCAAATTCAGCTGTTTCCCGATAGCATCCGTGATCTTATCGACCTCCTTCTCCAGTACATCTTCCCCCTTCCCTACCTCCCCCTCTCCCTCAGCACCTTCACTTTCACCTTTTGCCTCTGCCTTCGCCTGTGTAGTCTTCAGCGCTGTCTCCGCCCATGCTTGATCGAGCTCTTCCTCCCACCCCAGCGCCACACATAGCTCCCGGATAATAGTATCGCACTCCCCAAGCAGCACAACATCCTCTGGACGCCGCCCGATGTCGCCGACGCGCTCGAGGTTGATCAAGACGCGCTGACAGGTTTTGCGATCTGCCATGCCTGCGAGGGATGCGAAAGGGTGTACGGTGAGGGATGTGCCGATGATGAGGAGCAGGTCAGCGTCGCCGATCGCAGGAATTGTTTTGATGAAGCGGTCGGGGAGCTGGTGTTGTTAATTAACACTCCACTCGAACGGAATCTGGGAGAAGTTATAAGAATATGACGTACTGACTCCCCGAAAAACACGATGTCAGGCTTCACCAAACCTCCACACTTCTCCCTCTTACATTTCGGGATGCGCACCTCCTCCCCTGGCGTCCTTTCACCTAGGACAATATCCCGCATCTCATCGTCATCAAAGGGAGTTCGACAATCGATACAGCGCTGCGTTGCAAAGCTGCCGTGTGCTTCGACGATTTTGTCGGTGGGAACACCGGCGCGCCGCTCGAGCGTGTCGATGTTCTGCGTGAAGCACATGTGAAGGAGGTTGTGCATTGAGAGGAGCTTGATAAATGAGTGGGTGGGTGTAGGACGGAATGAGCTTGGGTACAGCTCGGCGGCGAGAGTGTAAACTGGTTATAGATATATAAGAGGAAAATTTGGATGAAGGAGAATTTGGAGGAGACATACAAGGAACGGGGTTGCTGCGAAAGAATCTGATTTCGAATACGGCTTCGGGGCGAGGGAGATTTAATCTTGCTAGGTTGGACTATAGGGGTCTGAATGAGCTATGATACTTTTTCTGGGTCTACCAGAGGAGCTCACGTATAACCCTGAGAAATTGAACCGTTAAGCTATAGAATTATCCACCGAGGTGATCAGATCTACTCACCTGTCTTCGGAGACCTAAAGTCAGGAATTCCAGCAGACGTGCTGACGCCTGTGCTCATTATTATTTGAGCTATGAGCACGCTCTTGCAAAATGATACTCACCAGCCCCCAACTATGTTCGTCAGAAAGCAAGATTCAAGTCAGACCGTGGTCAAAACTTCCGCCAAACGCTCGACAAACCATGAGCACGACATTCTTGCACTTGTCCGACTTGATATATTCAGCAAGTTTCTCGATATCCTTCGAGCGCTGAGATTGTGCTTTTACGGTATTACCTTTCGACGAAGAAACTTGATTGTTGCCCATGGTCATAATGATATGAAGACTTGAGATAGAATACAAATAGATCAAGACAAGAGAAGAGGCGTCTCAGGCGCTAATACCCCTGAAAAGACGTTTATTATTGACAGAGTCCAAAGAGATTGTATAAGCTGCATAAATTAGGGCTGCTCATAAGCTGCATATTAGGGCTGCTCAATTACATATTCCTATCACAAGGTTCGTTCACTTGATCAAGCGAAAATTGTCATTTCTAGTTATGCAGTATGTAGGTTCAACGATGACACCATCATCCGCCAAGCGCGGTCAAGATCTTTTCTAGTACTTTCTCGTCGAGTTGTAACGTTGTTGCGGAGAGTTTGCCAGATTTGAAACGATATTTGCACACTCACTTGTATGTGAACTTTTGTCAGTTGTGTCACAATCGTGAACCTTACATATGAGGGTATTTACCGAGTATCGTTTCCTAGCGGACATTGAAACTGTAATCTAAAAGAGGTAATTTTCACTGATCAAGTGAACAAACTTGTGGGACGAAATAATCGAGCAGTCCTAGGTAAGTATGATGTGCATGCGGGGTCCTGTAAGTAACGTGGACCTGCACAACCAAACACACTGTCATTGGCCATGAATGAAACGAATCAGAACGCCCCGAGTTTTCAGCAGCGACGGACGGTCCCTAGCCTCGTTCGATTCAGAGAGCTCGATAGATGACGTCGACGTGGAAAATCCTTCGCTTTCTCTGTCCCACTGGGTACTTGCTCAGAAAGTTTCAACCGGTGGCAATGACATCCGCTATCGATGGTCCTGCATCTCGGTCTCACCGTCAGGCCGTAGCTCCTCGTTTGTTTCCAACCACCGGTTTCAAGACCCTCCCAAGCTCGGAGACCGTTGAAGAAGAACACTGGCATTGGTACACGCCGAAATCCTTTTACCCAGTCCGTATTGGGGACGTATTTCAAGACAGGTATCAAGTCCTCTTTAAATTGAATTATGGGACCACTGCTACCATCTGGATGTGCCGGGACCTCCAGTCAGTTCTTTCTCTCCACCATACGGAGTATACAAGCTGAGTATCCCCAGTATCAATGAATACGTTTGCATGAAATCCATGGTTTCTGACTACACTTCCGTTCAACGGGAGGTCAAGGCTTACGAAGCGTTAGCTGTAGCAGCTAAGACGAGCGAGTCTGACGGAAAACATTTCGTCCGACAGGCATTGGATCACTTTGAGCTTAGCATAGACGACCGAAACTACAATTTCCTCATTCACGAGCCTCTCGGTGCCCCTCTGGACTTCTGTCTTGAAAGGTTTGACACCGGCTTTCCGATTGATTATGCAAGAGATGTAGCTCGGCAGATGCTAAGCGCTCTAGAGTTCATTCATAGCGCTCAGGTCATTCATGCAGGTAGAATTCTTTCCGAGTCCTACAGCAAAATTTTCTTCCCTCACCCATGATTTCAGACCTCCAAGCATCGAACATCCTCCTTCGAATTCAGGACAAAACAATACTCAAAGACGCGGAGGAATTTGAGATTAAACGTCCCAGCTCCAGGAAATTCACCGAAAATACTATATTATTTGAATCGAGAGACGTTCCAGGACCATTGAATCGCTGGATAGGCAGGAATAGCACGCCGGTTCTGTGTGATTTCGGTGAAGCACGAACAGGAGAGAAATTGTATGGAGAGTTTATTCAACCAAATGTCTATCGAGCACCCGAGATCTTCTTAAAGCTTCCATGGAGCATGCCCGTCGATATCTGGAATTTCGGCTGCATGGTTCGTTTTCCCATCTTTCTCTTCTTCGTTCTCATTCATCAACATACTCAGATGTGGAGCTTCCTCTTCGGCCACCACCTCTTCTCCTCTTCCCGCCGAGGTGCGCCAGACCCCCAAACAGCTGACAAAAACCAAGTTGCGTGGATGGCTGCTTTCTTTGGACCACCTCCTCCGCAGCTTCTAGCTGATTCGGGTCCACGCGCACTCAAATTCTTCAATGAGAACGGCTCGGCGAAGGGAGAGGTTCCGAGTGAGACAACGCTCGAGTCCGTTCTTAAGTCTTCTTTAGAACGAAAAGAGGAGACTATGACGGAGGAGGATGCGGCGGCTTTTCTTACGTTTATCAGGAGGACGTTAAAGTGGACACAGGAAGAAAGGGCCACTGCAGCTGAGTTACTTGAGGATCCTTGGATTCGAAAGCGCTCTGAGTCAGGAGACCCATCTCAGCTTGTACCTAGACTTGAAGGACAAGCCACCATTCTGTAACACATCTACTTCCTACTCCGTCATTGCTCAACTCAGATGTTATCCCAACTCATTCTAACGGTTGAATGCCGAGCCTTTGCAGGTTGAATGATTTCGACTATCAACGCATGGTTTTTTTTATAATCTTTCAAATCAATGATGAGAGGTGACTTGTTGCTGTCTAGCTCGGGGTCCAACGCGATGTTAGTGCCTGGCCTGTGGTCAATTCGTAAACTGTGTCGCACACCTCCTAAAAATGGGCAGTGAGGATCTGTGAACGCTCGGATACAACTCGTAATAATCAATGATTGTTGGCTTCTCGGTGGCAAATAGTATAAGCTACTATCATGTGTCCGGTCCGAGAACTTGAAAGAAGGCACAGTGTTTCCATTTAGCATGCTTGTCTCTGACTCTGATTACTTCTAGAATGCCATTGTCTCTGAATCTGAAGTCGGGTATGTGTCATGATGCGTTGTTTCGAACGTTCTCACTGTTTCAATTGCCGGGCCTGTCAGTTGTGGATCTCGAATTTTCACTGTCGCAAGTCTATTTAAAAGGCATCTTGAGTCCATCTCCATCTCCAGTACATCCGATGCGGTCAATATCTGTCTTTTCATTGGCCCTCAGTGCTGGTGTTGTCCTGCTCTTGATGAAGAAAAACCGCCGGAAGCATCCTCCTCTACCTCCTGGGCCTCCCAGTGATCCCTTCATAGGCCATTTACTCAAAGTTTCCGCCGAAAACCAAGACGTAGCGTTGTACGAATTAGGAAAAGTATATGGTACTCCTTTTCTTGGTTAAATACATTGAATTCCCGCATATCATCTCACGGTGTACCCAGGGGATGTCATGTATCTCGAAATACTTGGACGACCAATAATTGTACTGAACAGTGTCGAGGCTGCTGTGGACCTCCTGGACAGAAGAAGTGCTAATTATAGCGATAGACCTTACTTTCCTATATTTGAACTGTGCGTCTACTACTTCAGGAGACTCAAGTTGAGTCTGACTAATCTCATTGCCATAACAGTATGGGCTGGAGGGAAGCACTGACCTTCACAGGCTACGGAAAATCTTTCCAGAAATACCGAAGGATGCTCCAAGAATACCTCAAGTCAACGAAGATCATTTCTTATCAGCCAATTCAAGCACAAGCAACTCATATTCTTCTCCAGAATTTGCTTTCGGATGAAAGCCGCAGGGAGGAATGGTTACGGCGGTGGGGAATTTGATTCGTCAACCGGAATATTGGAGTAACATGCCAACTGTCAGGTTTTCTACTTCTATTGTCATGCGGGTAGCATATGGTCACCAAATTACCTCTGACGAGGATCCATATCTTGGTATCACAGAGAACACTAGTCATGCCCTAGGCAATGCTGGTTCCCCAGGAAATACACCAGTTGACTTTTTCCCATTTCGTGAGTAATAAATAAGTAATAAATCAACTCAGAAGTCTACGATGGCTCATAATTTTTTCAGTGAAATATTTCCCATCGTGGTTCCCTGGTGCCTACTACGCCGGATTCGCACGCAGCCAAAGAGGCGCTATTAGGAAGTTGCATGATTACCCTTTTGACAACACGAGAGCAGAGCTGGTGCGCTTTTAGGCCAGTTCGGCTTTTTTCAGCTTCATAAGAGTTTTTAGGCGGCAGGAACGGCTAAGCCTTCATTTGTATCTCATATGCTAGAATCCCTCAGCCCTGACGAAACCGATAATCCAAGTGATATTCTGGATATCAAGGGCACAGCAGGTCAGATGTACTGTGCTGGAGCGGAGACCGTGAGGAGAATGTTCAATAAATCTGTCAGAGTGGCTAATGGCTACAATAAGACGTGGACTACATTATCCGTTTTCTTCTTGGCAATGGTTCTTCATCCGGAATGCCAGAAACGAGCCCAGCAAGAGATTGATTCTGTCGTAGGACCAGGGCGCCTTCCCGAATTTTCGGACCGCGAGTCCTTGCCCTACCTCGGGTGTATACTTCAAGAGACCCTGAGGTTTGTCTCATATACAGCCACGGAAACAGTGTAGTCAGTTTCTTTATTATAGGTGGCATCCAGCAGTATCATTAGGTGCGTGTATTCTTTCGTTACAGCAAGAAGTTACCTGTGGATACATCACTTATCTGGTTTGTAGGTGTACCACACTGTTCTTTGGAAGATGACGTCTATCGCGGGATGTTCATACCCAAGGGTTCTCTCATGATAGCGAATGCCAGGTCGCCATCTCGATTGCCATGTCATGCATTGAGAGCTCAATCGTCATTTAGAGGCATGACACTCGATCAAAAAGTCTATATGGATCCACAAGTCTTCAATCCGTCTCGTTACCTTCCTCTGCCCGAGGGAAATCATGAGCCGCATCCAAACGGACCATTCGGCTTCGGACGTAGGTAATGAAGGGATTTTGTGAATCTCTTTGCGTATGAGCTGAGAGAAATTCAGGATTTGTCCTGGGCGTCACCTTGCTAATGCGAGCGTATGGATTGTCATAGCATCTATCCTGGCAACTTTCGACATACTCAAACCTATCGGACCCGAGGGCAAGGAAATAATACCTGAAGTCAAATTCAGTAGTGGCATTACAAGGTATGTCCGAGTTTCATTCACTAGTTGTGGTACATTACCACTCAAAAAATCACATAGTCAACCTTCCTCCTTCGATTGTCGTATACAACCTCGGAATGGCCAGGCAAGGGATCTCATTATGCAGGCTGATACCTCGGACGGCTATTAATAACCTCAAGTTATAACTGTATTCTTCAACTCCATGCGAGATTTATGCTTGCCGTAGTCTTGATTGTTTCAAGGATATGTATAGGGCTAGTCTGTATCAAGCAGACTTGTTTGAGTGTACCGTCTTGGAAGCGCCAACTTAACCAAGGTAAGATGGATTCCACTTGAGACGGATTAAACCGAAGATTCAGAAATTATAAATTCCACCTGAACTAGATGCCTGATCAATCGTGGTTGAGCCTACATATCATCGCTCTCAGCCAATCAAATTGCTGGTGTAGTTGTGGCCGTTACTCCGTTCTCACCGTAATACCGAGCAGCGCCACACCACAATACCTATGTATCGGCTCGGCGAAAGCCAAGGAACCTAGTACTTCTTTATCTTATTCATTGACGAGACCGAATCGCAGCGGTTGGGTTGGCGATAAAGTTACTTTCAACACCTACATAGATGTAGTCTGAGCCACAATTTCGTTCCTTGTACACATGTACAAGCGCCCAAGCGCCCTTATGTACAATCATCAGACCTGTTTCATCTCCGTCATCATGGAATTATACCATTGTATTTCTACATGCGGATCTTGGGCATCCGTGTGGTTCTGTTCTGACCTGTTACTCGCTTCGAAGTGATGCTGTGTCAGTCTCTCTGAGAATAGTCAGTGTGAAGTCCATTGATCGCCCTTAATTTGCAAGCAAGCCCTTGATGGTGCGAATAGGCTAAGATTCGTGGTACTCTCTTGTATGCGATGTGAAAGGATATAAAGAGAGTGGTGAAGAGTCATGAGTTTCGAGCTCATCATTGAAAGTGAACTCTTGAAACCTAAATCGGGACATGTCACGTGCCTACAAAAACTCTACCTTTCCTTCCACCACTCCTTTTCAAAAAAATGGTAAGTTCCCTTCGCTACTTCACAGAAAGTTCTCTCATCATATGAAACTAGCGGCCCATTCTATTACAAGGTGATTCTAACGAGAAATTACCGCAGACTCTTGGTTTAAACGATGATAGGTCACGAACGGTCCTTGACCCAAATCAAGTTCAACACAGAGGGAGACCTGCTCTTCTCCTGCTCAAAAGATCATGTTATAAACGTCTGGTACTCGCATAATGGCGAACGGCTGGGAACATACGAGGGAAACAATGGAACGGTGTGGACAGTAGATGTTGATTGTGGGTGTCTTTTCTCTCGTTTGAGCGCTCCACTCGCAGCCTGAACCAAGCCCCAAGCAGAGTCAAGATTCATGATATCAGGTTCAGCCGACAACACCATGCGGCTATGGGCGGTCCAGACGGGTAAATGCCTCTACACCTGGGAGTTCCCGACAGCAGTGAAGAGGGTGGCGTTTAGAGAAGATGACAGCCAGGTGGTGTGCATTACGGAACAACGTATGGGCTACCAGTGTACGATACGAGTCTTCAATATCAATCGAGAAGGCGATGGGACAAATCGTGCGTACCTGACTTTTCTTTTCGTTTTCTCATCTGATTCTTTTGCATTTTCGACTGAAGAGTCGAAAGAACCGTTACATGTTTTTAACCCTATCGGGTCAAAAGCGACTGTCTGCGCGTTCACGCCGGTAAACAATATTATCATCACTGGACACGAATCTGGCAAGGTCGCGTTGTTCAACGTCAAAACTGGCGAAGAGATCGAAAATAACGAGAGAGCGCACAGCGATACGGTTACGGATCTTCAATTGAGCAAAGACGGCACGTACTGCATTACCAGCAGCAAGGACAAGTCTGCTAGGATACATGATACAAAAACACTTCTGGTCATGAAGACATACACGACCGAAACGCCTCTGAACAGTGCTTCTATCACACCCGGGCGGCCTTACGTATGTTTTCCAGAAATTTTTGGAAGACAAGAAAAATCCTGATTTGGGCCCCCCTTAGGTTCTCTTGGGTGGTGGACAAGAGGCGATGAACGTGACGACTACGTCCCTACGCCAGGGCAAGTTTGAGACTCGGTTCTGGCACAAAATCTTTGAAGAAGAGGTAGGCCGCGTGAAGGGCCACTTCGGGCCGATTAACACGTCAGTATCTCCCTCCTTGTCCATTTACACTTCCGTTAACAGTACCCATTAGTATTGCTGTCCATCCCGCAGGTACCTGCTACGCATCAGGTGGAGAAGATGGGTTCGTGCGCGTACACCA
Organism: Termitomyces sp. Mi166#008; assembly: GCA_018857285.1. Classification (NCBI taxonomy): domain Eukaryota; kingdom Fungi; phylum Basidiomycota; class Agaricomycetes; order Agaricales; family Lyophyllaceae; genus Termitomyces; species Termitomyces sp. Mi166#008. The sequence continues at coordinate 62,028 of JABAKA010000018.1, forward strand.
CTTCGAGGAATCGTACTTCAAAGCCAAACCGTACGGAGATCTAGACATAGCTGATTGATGATTTCATACCCTTGTTTTCTTTTGTCCTTGACGCGACGATGCCCGATTTGTATTGTGTTCTGCACGGCCTTGAACTTACATCCTCGATAATAAGTAATTGTGTCAATGGTTCTTTTATTCTCGCAGTCGCCGAGACCGTCTGATCTCAATCACAAGTAGGCTGTGCTCGCTAGATCAATGGACTTATCTATGATGATGTATGTATGAACCAGCCAGTTCTGCTCTTGCGCACGTTTCGAAGTCAGCTGGTAGCCAGCATTGTGTATGCATAAGTGATATCATTCTATTTTCTACAATCGAGCAATCGAGTTCGTCAAACAGGTCGATCACTAGACGAGAACCATACTTATCTGGTTATGATATCAAATTGAGTGTTTATGTAAACGGTTATTATATCTCCTTCCGAGTTATAATGGCTACTATCAAGAAATTCGGCCCTGTCAGTCTATCACGCCTTGAACTTTAACGACGACCTTCTCGCCTTGAGAAAACTCTCAGGCTTTACGACGTTCTTGGAGACTTTGCATGGCCTCTACGACACTACTTTGTCTCCTTCTCTCCTCACCAGTCTTTGGGATCGATAGTGGGAGTAGCCACAACTTCCTCCGACGCGCGAGTTCTTCATCTTCACGAAAAGTCCCTCAACAGGGCTTCTATAATCCCTTCGATAATGGAGGGAGCTTCTTAACAGTACGTTTTTCGCTATATGATGACTACGTAGGAGCACTTGAACTCGTTCGTTGATTTGTGCTATACAGAAAATACCTGTCACGTTCCCGATGGGGCAAGGCGAGCCAGTGAATACCATAATATCAGGCAATTCAGACGAAGCTGTCCTCGTGGATTCTGAGTCGGACGGTGGCCTGAGGAATTATTTTGAGTGTGTCTTCAAAAGCCGTGTGACTCGTGGCCATGTGCTGATTGGATTATTTCTAGGTCTCTCGGGTTTTCCGGCGAGTGCCTTGGGCAGAAGGAGGCTACCCATCAGGCGGTGAATCTCGGCGATGGACATGGCTACCGTGCGTGTTCGACCTACCGAAACTGATGCCATCCCGCTGATTGAGCCACCTCAGTAAACGAAACGGCCGTTATTCGGTGGAATTATGGTGACCCATCGTTGGGCACCTGTAAAGAGACGATACAAGGGGGCGACCATTTCCGATATTGGATACAGAACGGACCGGCTGCGAACAGGTATGTAGTTACGTTACTTCCTTGTTGTATCTCATCGTTTGCAGTGGAGCGATCTTCATGGCTGTCTCATACGAACTCCCACTTGCGAGTAAGCCATAATAGTATGTCTTCTAAAACCCTCCTTTGATCAATCATCTTAGAGCAACACGACATCATTCCCAATGGATACGACCTTGGTCGGTGCGTCTTTTTTGGTTGTCTTTTCCGCAGCGTGCTAAGACCGTTTTGAAGTGACTGGCTTATAGGAAATATAACTCAATCCTCAATACCCACGTTCTCATTAACCAACGCAACCACTTACAGTGGTTCAACCTCTGCCAATGGTTTTACGTACCACAGCGACATTCTCTATGTCTCGGGACTACTCTCGAATACCAGCGACGGCATCAACCACAACGTCACTGTCGCTGTCAATGGAAGCAATGCCGTGGATGGTCTCGTAGCGATACTGACTGTGAAGATTACCGAGAAGCCCCAGACTACATCGTGAGTGTTTCGAACTCATCCCATTGAGATGATGCGACGACTCATTTTTCTACTTCCTCCCATCAGAGGTACAGTCGGTTTTCCCCCAATACACGTGTGGTCCATACCTCCCATGATAAGTCTTCTACTGGCAGTGTCACTGTTGGCTCTTTGAAACACTTCTAGACATTTTTTGCATACGCAACTCCTACCTATCTTCCTAATTAGATACTCATCTTTGCTGGCCCAAGCATGCCAGTGACGTGCATAGTTTGTATACCCCAACTGACAAGTCGACGCGCCTCTGGACGCTCATCTGTATTACCTGTAGCTTTCTACTACATATCTGTATGCGTCGGTATAGATCACACAGCATTGCTGGCCGGAGCTGGTGCTTTGGAGTCACAAAGAATCATATTGAATCATATTCTGCCTTGACAATGTATGGTTTGTTCTTGTCCTTGTTTTTGTGGGCGGCTTCTGTTACTATTCTGCCTTGACAATATATGTATATGTTTGTTCTTGTCCTTGTTTTTGTGGGCGGCTTTTGTTGCGTACGTGACCAATAATGCTACGGGCAACAATGACTCCTTATACTCTTTATATATCTCATTTTCTGCCCCTTTGTCAGATATTTAAAAGGCTACTGGCTGGCCCTGGCGCACCACAACCCTTTCATTTCCTGAATTTCGATCAAGTCAACGATACCCACGGACACCCAGCTCATGAAGAGACCTGGCAGATTCATTATTGTCGACGACTCCACTATCCACGACTCTAGCGATGATGCCGATATTCCTCGTTCCCATAAGCGCCAAAGAACGCAGGACGAACCACCGTCGCTGACGATACCAGGCACGTCCAAGAGGAAAGCCACGCCTGAACCCCGGACTTGGTTAAGATCAGACTATGACGGGACCATCATACTTATCCATGATCCCAAGTATTACTTTGCGGACGACCCAGCGGCGGATTGTTTCATAAGAGTGGAAAAGATTTTGTTCAAGGTAGGAGAATCTGTGTTATGGTATAAGGGGTGACGAACATTGATCATAGGTTCATAGCCATGTGCTATTCATGTCTAAGCTGATGGAAAGAAGGATAACCGGGCGTACTGAGCCGATAACTGGTCAAAATCCTCTTGAACTCTTTGGAGTATCGGTGACAGAGTTCCGTGCGTTGATGTGGGCGCGGTATGCAAGGTAAAATGTTGCTCCATTTTTAAAATCAAAGTAATCTTCACACCGCCAACTTGCAGTGAAGATGACGCTGAAGGTCAACCAAGAGCCCTTGAAGACCTCGAGCGCCTCCTTTCCCTCGCCACAGTCACAAAGAACTTCGGATTTGACCGTCTACACGACTGGACAATTGACTCGATGCACCGTGTCTTCTCATCCGACTCCTCCCTCGTTGACTCTTGTTCCTCTGCCATCCTCACGCGTGTAATCGAGGTCGCTACCCAATACAAAGCTACAGACCTACTTGAAGCTACCGTGTCGAAGTGGTGTACCCGTGTCCGCCGGAAAGACAGCCCCGCTGTTCCTGCGATCCTCGCTGCTGACGAATATGAGCTTGCAAAGCTTGCGGGTGTGGCGTACTATACGCATCTTCTTGAGGCTATTGAACAGGCTTCGCCGCCGACAGCAGATAGTCCCCTACGGATTCCGGCTGACCCAAAGCTCAGCTCGAAACAGATCATAAGATTACTCTCAGGCCATATGTCCCTCGTAAACTTCAGTGAACGATACAAGCGACGCGCGCCGAAGCTAGAGTGCGTAGAATCTTGTTCTGCCGACGCACATAAGGCGTGTACGCTCGTCTGGGATGAAAGATGGCAAGCCGCGGCGGGTTCGCGTAAGGTACTTGCGCTTTGTTCGGCAGATGTATTAGGTCTTGTGGCGGAGATGAGTGATCAGCTCAGCGGAGATGATCTTGGCGGAGGTATTACGGAGGCTTGCAGGCTGGTGGCTCTGCAGAGTTTGAAGCAGAGTCTGAGAGATATACGGGAGAAGTTGCCTCAGTATTTCGTTGGCTGTCTTACACTACCTTGAGTTCAATTTTTTTGTTGCTTTGATGGAGTCTGATCAATGCATGGTCTTTCGCTGGATGGGGTGGCACAACTGCCCCTGGCTACTTGCCTTCGTACACTTTTTCAAAACTTCCCAAATCTGGTCCTAGTCACGTGTATATATTTTCTGACTTTTATTATTGTTTCTTTTTATCACCGGGCCTGGCGGGCCGCCTCTTAGTTGTCCACTGTACTTACCGCCGCCGTAGGGTTTGTAACAGTAGCCATGGTGTATTTCGCGCCAATTCACCTGGTGCAAGCAGTAGCTTTGTCCTCATTCGTTTTTTCCGCCAATGCAGCGTCAAATCCAGACTTGCTTCGCCTACTAGGGCCACAAGGGGTCAATCTTTGGAAACTGGAGAGAGCTAAGGCAGCCAAGGTCTCGAAAGAGTCTTTCAGTTTTGTCCTCCAGGGGACTGAAGATGCCCAGGGTATCCGGGCTGACAGTGACTTCGAAGCCCGTTGGTTTGAACAACCTTTGGATCACTTTTCAAAGGGATCAAATCACACGTTCTTACAGAGATACTGGGTGAATGATAGGCATTATATTGCTGGATCCGGAGGCCCAGTAATTGTTCTGGACGGCGGAGAGACTAGCGGAGAGGTATGTTGATCGGCGCATGAGGTTAAGAAACGTTGCTAACCGGAAGCAGGACCGACTCACTTACTTGGACACAGGAATTATTGAAATTCTTACGAGGGCGACTGGTGGTCTTGGTGTTGTGTTGGAACACAGGTACTATGGTGAGTAGGCATTTGAACAGGCTTGTTGCGTTCCAAACGGTACTGACCTTCGAACAGGGAAATCCATTCCAGTTGACAATTTCACCACCGACTCCCTCCGGTGAGTTCATTTTCGTTGTCTGGTTCCATGTCGCTCAAAGAGGGAAAGTTGGCTCGACAATGAACAGGCTGCGGCTGATAGTGCAAACTTTATGTCCTCTATCAAGTTTCAAGGCATCGATGAGGACCTCACGGCGCCTAACACACCATGGATTTACTATGGCGTATGATCAGAACAGCTATATGTACAATTTCACTTATGTCTACATTCTCTTCACAGGGCTCATATGCTGGCGCCCGGGCCGCTCACATGAAGATCCTCTACCCAGAACTAACATACGGATCCATTGCTTCGAGCGGTTAGTAAATGATTGTATCTATTCCACTGGATGGTCACTGGATATCTTATGTCAGCTGTGACTCATGCTGCTCTCTCGAATTGGGAATACATGGAAGTCATTCGTCAAGCCGCAGATCCCAAATGCTCTGGGGATCTTGAACAATCCATCGTCACGATTGACCATATTCTTGATATACCTTATTTCAGAGGGCTTCTGAAGGGGTTGTTTGGTCTCAAAGATCTGGGGCACGATGATGATTTTGTATCGCTACTCTCGGTGGGTCGATTTTCCTCGTCGTTTGGTAGTATATGCTAATGTCCGTCCGTGTCAGAGCCCTTTAGGTGCATGGCAATCGAAAGTCTGGGGTCCCTTCGGCAGCACCGCCTTTGATGATTTCTGTACTGCATTGACGGAACCATTTGGGAACTTCAGTGGTGCTGCGCACCTACCTTTCGGTTCTCCATCAAGGATGATGTCCGTTACTGATGACTTCAAGATTGACTTTGTCATTCTCAACTATGCGAACTACATCAAGGAGGTTTGTTCTCTTCTGTCTTCCTTGAAACACAATTACCTATATCAGACTGCACTAGCATTACGTGTCAACATGTACAGAAAACAAGACAGTCGAAGAGGTGAGTGGTCATAATACATAGAATTGGAATCATTCAGATGCACTATGGAACTGCTCTCTTAGTGTTTCGGGACATACGACGATTCTCAATACCAAATAACGACTCTCGACCAAGGCTGGCGCCTGTGGCAATTCCAAGTGTGCACTCAGTGGGGCTACTTTACCGTCAGTCAATCCTGCGTCGGAGGCTTGTATTATTGAGTAGTCCTGACATCCCTATTTAACAGACCGCTCCTCCGGACCAAAACCAGCCACGTATCATCTCTCGCCGACTGACTCTCGAGTATCTCTCTAAGATCTGCAAACAAGTGCGACCCGGAAAATGACTGAAGCAGATTATTCGCTTACTATCTCCTCAGGCATACCCTCCAGGAAAATACTTCACTGTACCCCGTCTACCCAACATCACCGCAGTGAACGCTCTCGGAGACTTTGACATTGCTGCCGACCGCCTTGCATTCATTGATGGAGAAGGTTCGTTTATCGTCTTTCACAAGTGGATAGACGTTCATGGATGATCGTAGTTGATCCCTGGAGACCGGACACCCCTCATAGTCAGTTCTACGCCAAGGACAGGCCTGATACCATCCTTCGTCCGTTCAAGCTGATACCTGGTCTGTTAAATTTTCTGTTTTCGTCGGGCTTTGTTTTACGGTTCGTTTCATAGGCGCTGTGCACCATTGGGACGAGTGGGGCCTTCTTAATATCCATGACGAGCCTCCAGAGATCCAGAAAATACATGAGGAGACGATCGCCTTCGTGACTGCCTGGCTGAAGGATTTCAAGGTGCCTGAGAAGAATCAAATTGCCCTGTAAGGACGAGGACATCTGAAGGAGTTCCTTGTTCGACATATATTTGATATTCACAATGATAGGAGCTCTATTTGCCTATTTTATGACTCCGAATGATTGTCCTCCCTGATACAACATCGTAAATCAGATCGAAAAGTATGATGAACGTAACTGAGCAATTTATCAATCGAGATTTGCACCGTGTACGGACTCGGAACGACAGATGGTCCAGGACCGGCTGCTTAGATATTGACATTTCCAACTTCTGGGTGTCATGGGCAGCATTGGCGCCAGTTGATGGCTGGAAGGTATTTTCGGGAGGAGAATGGATGCTCAGGCGATTTGACATGTTGGATGCGCTGGATGCGCGAGTGACATTGCGGAGGGGGGTGACGAGCATCCTAAGAGTTGATGTGAGGATCCCGACCCTCTTTTTTTGACAGAAGGGAGGATGGCTTTGCTTTATCCGATCTTTCCAGACCAAGATTTCATGGTCGAGAATAACCTGCAGACGTTCTTGAAACAGCCTTCTCATCGAGCCGCAGAGTTTGGAGGCAATTTTGAATCGCTGAATCTAACTAACAATCAGTCGAGGCTCAGAAAGATCAACTGAAGCATATATACTGGTTGAAGACAATTCTGATATACTCGGCAGAGACTGATGATAAGGAACCCTAAATGTTCGAGTAGTGACTTGACCATTGACTGAATGCTCGAGCAAACAACCAGGCTTAAGAAGATGGTGGGTATCATTAGCGGGAAGTATACTCTGTGGAGGTTCCAAGATCTTTGAAACGCGTAGGACAATACTCGGAAACGCGTGTCCAGGGAGCGTCATGTGTTCAAAGTTGACTATTATTCGTCCTGGAAAAAACTTCAGTCGTACAGGTCTTACTCGTGGCATTGTCGGTACGCACCAGTGTATGCAGATTTCAGCAATTTGGGATCGAAGAAGGGGGTCCGGAAGTCGAAGTTTCGAACTAGTCTCGGCGTGACTATCCTGAGGTAGCACATATCTTGTTCCAAATCCAGCATAAAAGGTTGTTCCAAATAGTACAATTCCGCTCGCGTTTCCTTAGAACCTGTATTATCCCTTTCAAAAGCGTCCAACATCTGTTCGAGGACATCCTTTTCAATGAGCTTGCTCTGTACAACAAGTTTCTGTAAACCCCAATGTTTTGTGTCACGAGCTATGCGGAGTAACTTGATGGACCAGGGGACTCCGGATATTCCAATCAGGTCTGTGCCACTTGAGAAGTCTTCTGGAGAGTTTCTTTGCATTCGACGGAAGCGTATTTCACCGGTCGTGTTTGGAAGTCTCGGGTTGTGGTGCCAATACAGAAAGCCCTTGGCGCCAGCAGGGAACGGTTGTCTGACGTTGTCTATGACTCCATAGTTAAAACGGATGTTGACACGACGTCCCTTCGACGGCTTCCAGCAAATGCAAGGCCAAGTCAAGTTCGAGAAGTTCACGAAATCGTAGACTTTCAGACGCTTTGGGTCGAGGTGGATATTCCATCTCACCGAGATAGTATTTTTGGCTATATCAGGCTTTGCCGGGGCCGTCCAGGAAGATGTGTTTCGAGAAAATGAAATCGGAATGTGTCGAAAAGACGCGCCCGGAAAGAGGTGACGAGCCAGGTTTAGCATCGGAGTCAAGGTGTTGAATTTGATTTTACCTTGAGAATAGTATGGTAAATATAAGATATTGGAGAAGAGTTCAGACAAGGCTTACTAGTGTTTAAACGTTACTTTCCACCCAACCTTTGCATGCTGCCAATTTGCAAAATGGTGAACCGGTTAAAACTGATGGACCTCCGGTTTTTTGTTAACATACCGGGCTAATGTCACGTCACTAGTCTTCTAACAGGCAAAATGAATACATATTCCACATACATACATCTGTGCTACGGTATAATAAAAGCAATAAAGACATAGGCACCAATGGTTCCAGCTGCTAACCTGATGGCCAGAACAAGGCGATGATTGACCGTATCCACATTATAGTGGGTGCCAGCGGACTCAAGCATGATCAACATTGAATACGCAGGTGTATGGCCTCCGTAACAGAATGCCTGGTACAAGTCCGCCGGGGAGCCTAAGGGGAAATGATGGATTGTGGGTGAAAGAAATGATCGATACTATTACTGAGTACTGACCGCCCACAATGGCACTCAACCCAAGGCCAAGAATATAGAGTACAACGAAAATGACAGCCTGGAGAAGGAGCAGAGGCAAGAGAAATATCCATGGGCCAAGAAATAGGAGCAGAGAGACCAAGAACGCCACGTATGGGTGTTGTTGTACTAAAGGCACCTCAATGTAAGCGCATGTTTTGCAGAAGACAACAAAAACGGAGGTTTACGCGGTTCATTGGCCGCACACCCAACGGACAAAGCCCATTTTGAGAAGTGATCATAATTTTCAGCGAAGAAATGACCTGGAAATCACGAAGGTTCCTCCTTGAGCGCCGTGACTTAACTACATCACTACAATAATCTGGTACCTATCTGAGCAAACAGTCTCGAAAACCACTCGAATATCTTATCAATGAGAGTCCGATCTTTGCTGTAGAGCCCATGAAATGTCAAGAATGGTGGAAGGTACATCGAGAGAACGGTTAGGCACGCATTTGACACGCGGAAAGGAGCGAAGGTTCTATCGCCGATTATCTTATCAGATATGCCTCGCACTGTCTTGGACCATGCAGTTTGCACGAACGTCATTGAGAATTAGTCGCTATAATCTGTATTCAGAATACTGAATGTACGCCGAATACATCCTAAGTCACAAGTAGTCTGCAGACCGCTGATCATGAGGGAAAAAAACATGTCACTTCAATTTGATAACAGGTAGCTACGATGAGATTGGGGGATACAACAACTTCGGACACGAGACTGGGTAATACACACAGGTGTACTGAATGCTGACCTAAATGATGAAGGCAATGAAGACATACACGGCCAGCGCTCCAGCCAGCGATCTAACTGGCAAGGAGAACGGCAGCGTGGAGAGCGAAATCTGCTGATAGGAAGCACCAGTGGATTGAAGGAAAGCAAACAAAGATCCTGCAGGCGTGAAGCCCCCGTAACAGAACGACTGGAACAGAGCTGCTGGGGAGCCTGGATATACACGAATGAGGGTAACGTTGAAGGTGGTAAATTACGAACGCCACTTACCACCAGTGACACCAGCCGTCCCAAACCCGACAACAGCAAGAACGAAAAAGATAACGAGTTGAAGAAGGACAAGGGGCAACAAGAGGATCCATGGCCCAATGAATATAAGCAGGGATATAAAGAGCGCTATGCGAAGGTGCATTTCCACTGAAGATCAATTGTTATACCTAAGATACCATTTCCAAAGGCGACAAAAAACTAACATGTGTGATTGCATGCGTGCAAGAATCCTTCCATGGCATGTCCACCGCTCTCAGCTATGGACTTGCATGCGTCCAAGAATCCTTGCATGACATGTTTACCGCTCTCAGCTATCGTCTTTCCTTGTGAAATCAAACAAATATTCGTATCAGCGCCCTGGAGGTTGTTATCTATGGTACCTATCTGGGAAACCAGTCCGAGAAACCAGAGTAAAAATGCTTTGAGAGGAGAGTTTTGAGATCCATCAAATAATGAAGCTGTTGGGAAATATGGCATCAGGACGATGGTTAACGATGTCGATGGATAACACGTTGTGAACACTCTCAAGTACTCGGATGCATCCGGCAAGGTTATGTCGATAGAGGCGCCCAGGACTACGGAGATCGGTATGTAAGTACTCATACACACAGAATACACTTCATTCTCGGGAAGGTTATGTCGATAGAGGCGCCCAGCTACTGAAATGGGTATGTAAGTACTCACACACACCATACACTTCATCCGGGAAAGTGATAGAGGCGCCTAGGACTACCGAGATGGGTATGTAAGTACTCACACACACAGTTTACACTTATACGCTCTTTGGCGCACTTGATCAATAACAGTGAGAATACTTGTAAGTAGGAGGGATTTCCGTTGTTTTTCCGTTTAGAACATCAAACACAGCCACAATGAGCCTAGGCCGCATGCATGATAATCAAGGGGTGCTTCACCGCTTGGCGCTGGGAGCAGGGTTGAGTACAACTTGTCCATTTTGTCCACTTTCGCCTGCTCGAAAATCAACTGCGAGCAATCAGGTTGCCCAACTTTACAGACAGCCAATCGATGTCCGGATTAAATTTTCTGAACCCTTGCTGAACCTCTTCCGTTCCGTTTCCATGTATTGATCCCGATATTTTCAAGTTCGTACCCTTCGCACCGGCGGCACTTATCCTTGCATTGTCGCTCTGGATAGCCCAAGTCGACAGCTCAAGTACTCCTGGAGGTTGGGAAGAGTATCGTTGAGAACCTGACTCCTCGAAGCAGTACGTCGCGTTCCAGGCATCGATCTTCATTGCACTTCATTTGATACTTAGTACTTGAGTACCTGAGGGATGCTACATTCAAATTGCTGATTTGTGTATATCGATACAGGTCAAGAGCTATGGCGTATCCACTTCATCTGCGGCGCTACTGAAAAAATAGTCTCGTAGGCTCCAAGAAGAGTTTTCGTATTCACAAGGCTGTTCAAGGAGACAGTAAGTTATCCAACCCAATTTGCTCAGCCTGTGCTTTCTTCTCCATTCGGGGTTTCTCCAAGGAAGCCCACTCCACGTCCTCAACACTGTGATGTCATAATTCCCACCTTAATATGCCATCTACATATACAGGGAACCTCCTTTTATGTCTTACACACAGACGAGGACAGTACGTTAGTCTCCGTACTATCAAAATTTACGGTACGTTGGTTCCAGCTCTTCACCTGCAATCACAGATTCATATTCTAGATCGAACATTGTGTTAGATTGCAGCTGCGGCCAACCTTTCACCTTGATATCAAGGGGTGATACTCAGAGCTCATCGTCAAAGCGTTCTGCATGACGTTGGACCCGTTGCTTACCGGTGATCTCAGGGAGGCTGCCCCTACGTCCACCCCTCAGGAGAATTTTGGTCTCGCTGAAAAAGGCAAGTCAATGACATCTCACGTCAATTGAGGACACGTGAGCCTCCTTCGTTTCTTTCGACTTCTCGACCAAGAGGTTTCGAGATTTTTGACTTATACACTGTGATTCTTCTATCAGCGATGCTGACTTCTACAACTATCATTTTTTAAGAGCGATCTCACGAATTGTCAACTTCCACTTCGAGCGGTACGAGAGTTCTATCAAGTTCTGCCACACTCTAGTTTGTTCCTAACCATCTATCTTTTAGTATTTTGCGACGCTTCTCTGTCTGCTGTCTCGTCAGACGTTGGAGTCGACTCCCCCAGAGGAATAAGTCATCCTCGTGGCCTTATGGCTGGCTATGCCGCGGAAGGGCAGTCAGATAGCCCGCATTGTGCGCAAGATCCGGCTATGTCAGGTCGCGGACATTCCACTGGCTTAGAGCCTCCGCCGTATCCTAGACCTCTGACTACACGCCACATGCAACCTAATTCGCCTCCCTATAATCCAGCATTCAATAATGCACAAAATCCAGGGTATCCTGCAGGAATTCCATCCTCTTCTCTTCCTTTCGGTGGCCCTTCGTTACCTTACGATCAGCGTACCGACTTCAGGCAATTTCCTCAACAATCCATAAACTTAGAGAATCTCCCGTCATTCGCCTACCCTCATCCATATCGTCCTCCTGGTATACCGGATAGTGGTACCATGAGCCATAATGTTCACACCAACTATCAGATAGCTGTACAGGCCCCACAGACCTTTCAATTTAACGAACACCCCCGCGAGGGACCATCCGGTCCCTATCGTCCTTTTCCTAATGTAGGGCCCTACCCACATGCGCGCTCACCTCCCCACCAATCCTCACCACCACTTATGCCTGGCGGGTATGCATCAATTGGTCATCTTCATCCTGTGAATTACTCACCTTCGAACTCTTCCCCGCCCTATGGTTACCCGCCGCCGCAAGGCTACTCGCCATCGCCTCCGATGTATCCACCATATAATCCCTCGCCATATAACCAGCCGCGGTCTCCCGAGGCCGACAGACAAGGAACGTGGTGGTATAGTCCCCATAATGCAGCCGTGCCGCTTCAGCAGCAGTTCGATGGGACTGCGGGATATCGAAACGATTACTCTGGCTCTTATCCGATGCATCCTCAGATCAACTCTTATCATGCATCCGCTGCTTCACCATCTATCAGTCCTCCGATATCATCGAAATCAATACGTCTGGCATCACCCGAGCGACGTCTCAATGTAGGAGCTAGTTCCATTCCTGGATCCGAGGGTAGAGGTGGCAAGAAGCCACTAGTCCGCCGTTCTTACCATCCCAGCCCTCCCGCGTATCGTTCCGAATGGGTGATGTGGGCTGGCAACGTACCGTCGGATGCAACACATGACGAGCTGTGGCGCTTCTTCACGAAATTTCCGGAAGGTACCCCGGACGCTCCCGCGAAGAGTGGTGTGCTGTCAATTTTCCTGATCTCGCGTTCAAATTGCGCATTTGTCAATTATGAGGACGAACCTTATCTGAATGCGGCTATCGAGCATTTCAATGGGCGCTCCCTGCGTCCAGGAGACTCACGATGTCCAAAGCTCGTGTGTCGGATCCGGAGAAGGGACGACGATCTAAAGGCTGGAGTTGGCGGACAGAGAGGGATAGGCATGCATATGCGTTGGATCAAGGAACAGAAGGCGAGAGCTGCAGAAGAGAAAGGTGTATTGCCGACGACAGAGACATCGTCGGTCTTTGATGACGCGTCCTCGGATGTGTTGCCGGAAATATCCTCTCTTTCCATCTCCAGTGACGACGATCCCGGGGCCCGGCGTAGACCACAATCACTGGGAAGCTCAAGCTCATATGCGTCGACTAACTCAAGCTTGTTGTCGTGGTTTTTTCCTCAACGCTACTTCATCCTCAAGTCATTGACCCAAGTAATCCTTGTTTTTTTTTTTCAACAAGAACATTCTCTGATGACTCTTACAAAGTTTGATTTGGATCTCAGCAAGGAAAAAGGGTTATGGGCGACGCAAAAGCATAATGAAGGGATTCTAGACCAGGCCTTTCGCACCAGTCAAGATGTCTATCTGATCTTCAGTGTAAATAAGAGTGGAGAATTCTACGGATATGCTAGGTAAAAACACGTTTCCGCTACTTATTTACTGCCGCTCAAGCTAAAATCCTATAGGATGGCCGGTCCGATCCGGCGTGGTGGACACAAAGTATCGTGGGCCTTACGAAGCTCTGACTCTGTCTCACCTGGGCCATCTCTTTCACTGTCCACAGATGAAAAAGGAGTTAGCCCTGGTGTTCCGACTAAACGCGGTCAAGGTAACCTTTTCTTTTCGCCCGGTGCAAGCCGTTTCGTGGATGAGTCGCCCCTTTCAGTAAGTGGGGACAATCCGAAGCAAGAGGCGGGACCTCTAAGCTTTCCTCTTTCCACCGAAAATGTGCAGTCAGCGCCCGCAGTACTCGGAGCTGTTCACCCAAAGATAACCACGCAGACTCCTTCTATCAGACATAGTCTTGATCACATGGTTGTTCAATCGATCCGCGATGTACCTCCGCCGGACGAAGATTTTGAATTGGATCCCATGGCTCCGTTGCGAGCTATGCGGTCAGGGACAGGAGATAGTCCAGTATCTATGCTTGAGGCTGTGGCGGAGGAGACAGAAAGGGGTGGTAATGATGTCATGAAGGGTGGTGAGGGCAAGGGCGGCGTAGAGAAAGGTGAGGAACGCGACGAATGGGGCGAGCCGTTTAAATTAGAATGGATTTCCACGGAGAAAATCTCGTTCCAGAAGACTAGGCACATACGCAATCCGTGGAATCATGATAGGGAAGTGAAGGTATCAAGGGACGGGACGGAGTTGGAGCCGAGTGTTGGACGTAAGCTCATAGAGGAGTGGGCCTTGCTGGCAAGAAAACAGTGACTCGCTCAGGCGAGCCTGCCAAAATGTTCAAGTTTTTATCGGTTTGATTTAAACCTGCATATCTAGGAAGTTTAAAAGTAACATTAATTTTGTCCGTGTTTGATCTTACGTCCGAGATTCTATGTATGGTGATTTTCAAATGAATAATGATTTTTGGACAGGAATAAGAGATGAAATCTCATAAGATTGTGCTGCCAGGCTATCATTACAGGAGGAGCAATTCATTATAGCGTTTGTTGGATCCACTGAGGATGAGTGGCTTTCCAACAAATCACTTCGATAGAAACGCCCAAAGCCTCACTCTTGGAAAGGCAGGAGTATATCGCCGCCGTTAGGGTCCTCCACAGACCAGGTCATCTGGATCATACGCGCTGGGAACGTTTTTGCGTGAATTGCAGGGAGTATGTCATAAACAAACGGAAGTGGTTACCTGTGTCACGGCAAGGGTGATAACCTGGAGATGGGGTAAATTGTACTTGGACGGGTAGAACATTCCCATTTGAAAGTGCAGCGTCAAATGTTTCAAGTGAGGGGGAAACGTGATAAGCTTGTCGATGGTAATTTCACCTCCAGTGTATTGAACGTGTTACTAGGGGAGGAAAGCACCTACCCGCCGCAGAAAGAGATTTTTCGGTTGTGCCTGGAGAGATGGTCATGTCAAGATGCCGCAAGCAAGGAAACTTGAAGTGTAGGATCCTATCCGCGTCAAGACGGTCGATAGTAAAGTATGTAACGAAGGAAGAGTGCAAGGTGCGCAACCGTTAAATCACATTTTGTTCTGACTGCGTTGAATTCCGACAGAGTAGCTGCGTCAAAACATTTTGAAGGCCTGTACTTGTCCGAATCATGTATTACTCAGAATGAGCGTTATTGAAAAGTGTGCTCTGTGGGTTCCTCATCATCATAACAATACTGTTTTTGGATCGAATATTCTTGCATGCACGATACGACACGCGTCGAGCTTTTGGAGATAGCGCAGCATCATCTCTACGCGCTCTGTACGGATGTGAAACCCGTATAATTCCAAGCGTCGTAGGGTCCTCGAGTAACAGGAAGCAATGAGACTTTGTGAGTGAGAGCAGTCGCCGTACTAGCCCTTTGTAAGAGGGTCCGAATGTGTTAGCCCCAAAACACCCCTGGATGCGTACATACAGATGCCGGCGTCTCGACTTTTTTTTATCTGGGTGTGAATAGCAGTCCTGATACCGACGAGGCCTGGTACGAACACTCTGTAGGGACTTGTACCTGTCCGCGATCGCGATTGGAAATACTGATCGCTCGAGTTATTGTCTACAGCATTTTGAGGAGGTCAAAACGGAAGACCATGATGATTTCGTAGAGATAGAGCTCCATGACATTGAAATTATTTCGATACTCGAGACAGCGCTGCCTTTGTCATCATGGATTCATGAACATGTTGAACTACTTCATCTATGTCGAGCGTTCAGTCCGGAACAAGCGTCGCTTCTCGTAGGATGTAAAAGAGGATTTCTGTAGTAAGCACCATACCGTTTTTATTGTATGGCCATCCAACGCCTTAAGCCTGAGTGACTACGAAGTGTTGTTACTTCAGACGCGTCAAAACTTTTTAAACCCCTCCGTGATCTCAATATCGTGGCTCCAACGTGGTACAACCTCTATATGGCAAGTCGATCGTGATGCCGGCCGAATCTTCACGGGCGCTCGCCTTCTAGACGTCGTCTTCCAAGTAGTACGCAACCTCTAATGGCAGGTCTAACTGCACTTCCAAACGAGGTTTTAGAGCATATCCTCCTACACCTGGACCCTATTGACGTGGCACAAATATCCCAATGCTGCCAACTTCTTCGGCTTATACTGTGCGACCCTAAAGATCAGCTCCTCTGGCGAGAGCTCTATCTCACACTACCACTGGACGACCCCAGAGACTGTGTATCCACGCAAGGCGCCAGGAGACACGACATTGACTGGAGGACGATCCTACAACGTTTCATCAGAGCCAGGACGGTGTTGTATAACTCTAGCCTGTCTCGTCCTGGGGAGAGGTTGACGACGCTACATACGTTGTTGGAGCTGGTGACGTGGGTGCCGCCTCTAACACACATCGATGATCTCGAAAATATATCTCTGAATCTCGCTTGGGTCGTTGCAACGCTCCGAGGGACCTCGTTCTTCGAGGATATAGAGCTCGATTCATCTGCGACTGAGGAGGAAAGGCAGCTATGTGCGCGTCTGCACACTTATTTTGGGCTCACGGTTCAAGATCTCACTCGGCACGGGAGAGTGCGATCCCGTGCGTTCGTGTATGATATGCGGAATTACAGCCCGGAGAATCTGTATGGTCCGCTCAATGCGACGGGAGACGTTAATTGGGTACATGTCCAGGCGATTCATCACGTTGTGTCGATGCACATCGTTGACCTTCAGGAGGAGGACACGACCTTCCAATTTGCTATCTTTCCTATGAGTATACAGACGACTCAGATTGTGTTACCGCCGGGGACGAATCTTGATGATGAGGAGGACTGGGCGGGGGTGTCAGGGTCATGGAAGGTTTCATTCTGCTTCTGTGACCACCGGGAGCTTCTCAGTACGTACATTGCTTGTTACGATTGTCGAAGCATGTTGACTAGTGAGGCAGGATATAACGAGACAGAGGTAATAGTTACTGAAATTACAGTTGGATCGTATCAGCTGAAGCCTATTTTTTTCAGCCTGATGCAGATGGGAACCTCGATAAGTCGATTTTTGAGGAAGCAGATTTTGGCGAAGTTTATCGGACATTAAATGTGACGCTGAAGAAGGTGTCTTGTACTCCTGATCCAAGAAACCCAAAAAGACCTGCTATACGTTTCGTGGGGGAAATGGCAGATACCACCTCAACTATGACTGGCACAGTGCAAATGACTGCTGATGGTCATGTGCAATGGCAATTCGTACGAGTTTCCCAAACTTTGAACTGTAATAGCCTTTCTCATCTCATTCATGTAGATTTCTGGGGAGCAGTTTCAAGCAGTTTGGTCGTGAGTCTCTCACGACTTCTTAGCAACCGGCGTCAATGTTTTTCATATCCCAGCTCGATTGGAATCCAGGTAGGTGGATTAGGTTCCCCGTTTGGCGTACTGGGGTCTTGGACCACAGTATTCCATGAGTCAGACGATCCAGTGGGTTAGTATACGTACACCTGAACTTCATGGGTATCAATTTAATGGATCGCCTTCTAGGACCGTTCTGGTTGAGGAGAGACTCGGCTGCTCCCGGTCTTGCGATGAATCATGTCTCCCTGAATGCTGATCATAATCACTGAGTCGAACATCCTAAGATACGTTACACTAGAGTAGCTGGATGATAAGTAAATGAAGTACTGGATTATAGTATGCGTGGGAAACTAGTATTGGCGCGTAGTAACTTTAAGCGCCACTGGCCGCCTTTCACAAAAGACGCATCTCTTTTCTCAACTACCATCATCTCTTGGTCTGCGCCTATGTCTGACCAGCCACCGCCGTCCAAGCCAAAGCCAGGCTCATTGCGCGACAGGATCGCTGCATTCGAGAAATCTGCCGGCAGCGCAGCACCTGCCTCAGCGCCTGTGCCTCGTCCTAAACCCGGCGGACTCTCGTGGAAGCCCAAGTCACCATCCCCGCCAACGTCGCCATCGGCAGCCGATCCGTCATCTGACAAGAGGTTAGGCAATATGTCCGCTTCTGATGCAAAGGAGAGTATCAAGTCGGGCGGGACCCTGAAGGAACGTATGGCTGCCCTTCAGAATCGCGGAGGATTTGGCGCAGCGTCGCCTGTGTCTCCCAAGCCGCCTATGGAGAAACCCAAGTGGAAGCCTCCGCCAGTTATCGCGCCCGTGGACAAGGATGATGATGATGGCGAACCATCGCGTGGTGTCGACCCGGTGAAACTTATCCCGCCTGTGAGGGAATCGACATCCGACGAGAAATCTGCAAATGAGAAGGATGAGGAACAACTTACGAGCTCTGATCAGGCTGAAGGCGAAGAGGCAGCTGCGGTTGACCCCGAAGAGGAAGAGAAGCAGCGCCGTGCTGCCATCGCTGCACGTATGGCGCGTCTGGGAGGTGCAAGGGTGGGAATGGCGCCCGTGTTTGGCCGACCTTCACCTGCGAAGAAGCCTGAGCCTATAGACGAACCAACTACGCCAACCAAACTTGAGACATCAGCGGAGACATCTCATAAGGATGACGCCACTTCGCCGCCATCTACTGACGGTATAGTGTCTTTTCAGCCTAATTACCTTTCATTCTTATGTTTTACACAGAGCCTTCGACTGAGACTACTGCCTCGGACGAACAACTTACCGTGACATCAGATACAGCTGGTGAGTACAATGGGGTCATGTATTTTACGCATCTAATAACTCATTATCTCTTCAGGACCCATCTCTGCACCCGTACGCAAAGACTCTGGATCGTCTCCTTTAGTCTCCGCAGAGGCCGAAGCCCAGGCGACTCGCAGCCCACCTCTTTCTATGCCAGTTCCCTCTGCTCCTCGACGTGCAGCTCCTCCCAGGAGGAAAGCACCCAAGACTCCCGAGGCTCCTCCTGCTGTAAGCGAACAAATCGTTAATATCTCAGAAAACGCTCCAGCTGTGGGTCTTGATGCTGCTCCGGCTCTCAGTGAGAGTGCGACAATGGAGCATGCAGGAGACGTCCACGAGGAGATCGATGAAGTCAGCGAAGTAGCAAGTGAACCAGAGCCTCTCGTTTCCGTTGTCGCTCAAAGAGCTGAGGACATACCCCCCGTTATTATGAAGGATCTCGCGGTAAAGGCTGATGAACCTGATGAACCATCTGGCGATGTTGATGCATCGAAAGATGCTATAGAAACACCGACAAATGAACCAGCAACCGAAGCCCTTGAGCCCTTTCGAGTCGATCACTTATTGGAACATCCCGCCAAACCTGCCGATGAGGACGTTGCTGAAGTCGACGACGACGAACAAGAACCTGCCGAGAAGCATATGTCACTTCGGAATGATAATGCGGACGAGGAGACGGTGACCAATGTGGAGAGGCAGGAGCACGTCAAAGAGGAACATGCTGAAGCTCAGCCCATAGCCGAGGCGAAGGAAGAGGAGACCGTCTCACAAACCGCAGACGAAGCTGAGGAAGACGAGGAAGTTGCCCGCCGTAAACGTATTGCTGAGAAGCTTGCCAAGATGGGCGGAGTCAATCCATTCGCACTTCCTCCCCAACGTCAAGCCTCTGGTTCCTCAGAAGACGCTCAGACCTCTCCCACTCTTACCAAACATTCCAGTATTTCTCGAAGCAGTGTGGGTTCGCCGCCGCTGCCGCCTCTCCCACCTCAACGAAAGCAGTCTTCGCGTGCTTCTGTCCCTGAGCCTTCGCTTCTAGTTGAGCCGACAGAGAGCGAGTCGGTCGCAGATTCCCCAGTGTTGCTGCCGACTACGGAGTACACAATTGAGCCCGCTGCGTTGAAAAAGCAAAGTATTGATTCAGAGGATGGTAAATAAACTTTTGTTTCTTTTGTTCTCTCTCTCTTCTCCACATCTATAAAGAATGTACCATTGATTACATCTCTCTTTTTCTATCATTCATAGAGACGCGGGAAATCAATCAGGATGCGAAGACAGTTGCGGATCTCACACGCACTGCCAGTGATGACACCGATTCACGTGAAGGACCTAAGATAGATCATGAGTGGGTGACAGACCCAACGGAAGAAGTCCTCCATGATGAAACACTCGGCGATGCTGAACCTGAGACCTCTCCTCCGCCACCACCGCCGCGGGTTTTCAACCCGACGCGTCCCATCAGTGTTCCGGCTGTCGACCCAGCGGCACGTCACACTCCGGCAGTCGCCCGCCCAATCTCTCCTCGACGGTCATTACCCCCTCCCCCTCGGCTTGTCCCCGAGCCTCCAGAATCAGAAGAGGACCCGAGTGAATCAGGGCTTCCAAGTGAATCGTCGCCTTTGGCTCCCTCGTCGCCTCTGTCCCACCAAACTTCGGAGGATGAAGAGGAACCCCCGCGTCGTTTACCCCCTCGTCACTCTGCCCCATCTGAAGAGCCAACTGATGACGAGACACCACCGCTTCCCGTCCCCAATCGTCGGTCCATGCAATCCGACGATTTCATTCCTCCAAGCCAAACGCTAGCGCTTTCCGCACGTCCATTGAGACCGGTTCCTCTCCCGCCCACAGTATCAGCACCTGTCTCAGACGCAGAGGATTCTGATTTTGGTGAGGTGCTGCCGACGCCCCCGCGTCATCGGCCAGCAACACCAGCAACGCCGCCTGCACCCCCGAACGAGATTCCGTTGATTGTTCCGCCTCCTGCGTCAGATGAATTAGTGAAGAAGGTCGAGTTTTCACCTTTGCGGCAGAGCTCGCATCCCGAGGCTGTAATTGTTCATGTGCCTCCGCCGCCCGTGAGTTCGGGAGAGTCGTCTCCGGCTCTTCTGTCACCTCCCATTCCTTCGCCACCCGGTCATGGAACTGATCAGGAAGTCCTCGACGAAGAGGAAGGCGGTCAGTAGTCCCACTCGTCTTGTTGAGTTGTCTATCGACTGATTTTTATTGATAGATCCTATCGACCCATCATTCCACAGTCCGAGCAGGAGGACGTCTTTTATCAATGGTCCATCTACTGCAGGCCCACCTGCTCCGGAGCCGGTTGCTGTATCCGAAGAGGATGAACAAGCTGCTCGCCGCAGGACAATCGCTGAAAGGATGGCGAAGCTTGGTGGAATTAAGTTCAGCGCAGCACCTCCCTTACCTCATGTAGCCCGCTCTCCTCCCCCTGTCCCCAAGGAGGAAGAAGCCGAGCATGAAAACGCTTCTGAACAACCTTCTGGAGCGAGTCAACTTACTGAGGAGGAGGAGGAACAAGCGCGGAAGGAGCGGATTGCAGCGAAGCTTGCTATGATGGGTGGGATGCGCATCGGTATGATGCCTTTAGGGGCTGGAGCTGTCCGACCACAGATAGAGGAACGTCTTCCAGCGCCACCTTCTCGTGCACCTCTGGCTCGACCACCACCGCTGCCCCAGACTCATGACATCGATGAGCAGGAAAGCGGGCTTTCTGCCTCTCAGTATAGCAATGCAACGTCCGACGAGGGTGTTAAAGTTGAAGTTGAGGATAGCGAGATCGAGGAGGTCAGCTATGCTGAT
Source organism: Termitomyces sp. Mi166#008 (assembly GCA_018857285.1). Classification (NCBI taxonomy): domain Eukaryota; kingdom Fungi; phylum Basidiomycota; class Agaricomycetes; order Agaricales; family Lyophyllaceae; genus Termitomyces; species Termitomyces sp. Mi166#008. The sequence goes on from JABAKA010000018.1 coordinate 83,463, forward strand.
GCGCAAGATGTGGAAGAGGAACCGGAGGAAGTTCCACCTCCAGTTCCAGCACGGGGTCTACGAAGGCGTGGGACTACAAATTCAGAAAGCGAACACTCAAGTACAAGTCCCCCGCCTCGGCCTCGGCCCCCTGTCCCTACGTCGTTCCCTACTCGGAGTGCAAGTATCCAGAGCACCTCGTCAATGGCGAGACAGTCCTCTGTCGACTCCACTCACGGTGTTCAAAAGGCCTCAACGTACAAACCTCAATCGGAGTACGTCATGGTCGAAGAACCGTCAGACTTCGTACCCGAGGAAGAGATCCCACCGCCGCCCCCTGCCCGGCCCTCGCACCGACCTCCCCCTAGAACAGCGCCTCCACCTCCACCTCCTCCTGAACCTTCGGTCCCAATTTCAGATAGCATATCCTCGCAGTGGGAGATGCCCTCCATTCCCAGTGGATCCATTGAGTTCAGTACACCAGCTGATATATCTTTGTCATGGCCCGAAAAATCTTCAGCATCGTCGTCGCGGTCGCCTGCACCCCCTCCGCCCCCCAAACCCGCTGTAGATGTGGATGTACAACTCTCGTCTGACGATCTCATGACCGTATGGGGCCGCGTCGGTGTGCAGATCTGCGAGGTCGCCACGACACTGTTCGAGAAGTCGAAGAAGTCCCTCATCGGGGACGGGACGTATGACGGGTTCATCCGCGTTGTGCTCGGCGAGGTCCCGAACGCGGTTATGCCGACCTCGAATGCCTCGTACGGATACCTTATATATGCGCAGACCGGGAACACAGTACAGAAGAGAGCAAGTGAGATCATGCCGGGTGATATTATGGTGTTGCATGATGCGAAACTGAAGGGTCATAAGGGGTTGCAGTCGTACCACCAGAATGTTGGGATTGGGGAGCCGCTTGCGGGAGTGATTAGTGAGTTTGAGCCGAAGAAGTCGAAGGTGCGGTTGTTCCAGGCGAATCAGCACGTTGGCCAACAGGTTGGGTTTCTCCAAGTGTATACGAAGTTCCGCTGATAAGTGCTACTAGACTATAGAGGCCGTCAGCTATCGTCTGGAAGATCTCAAAAGCGGGACCGTCCAGGTAATGTGACTTTTGACAAGTCTCATTCGCATTGTTGTACTGACAATAACCCAGGTCTTCCGTGTTCTCGAAAATTAATCATGGACATTCTAGGGAACGGACTACATACATGCATCGGAATCTTTCTATATTTCTTTCACTTCTCGATTTGTCGCAAAAAACATCTGCACATCTATTTGAGCGACTCTGTTAAGAACCATCGTGCCTGTTCAAGGCCATTTATTCATTCTACTATTATACATTCCGAATCACAAGCTACTTTCAGGCAGTTAAAACACATTGCGAGATTGAAAACAAATTGAACATTCAACTGGCAAATTCTGGCTTGGGCAGAGGAGGTCAATACTTGTCCGAGAAGGAAAGAGGCAAAAGTGAGAAACGACTCACTAGTACTCACTCTTCGGTCGGCGTTTGGAAGCGTACAAGTGGAGTGAATATCAATTATCTGACGAGAGCACGTACGCCGGTGCTTGTGTCTTTCATTCCTTCGAGCCTTTCAAACGTTTTGAGTTGCTTTCTCGTATTCTGCTTCTGCTAGATAGGTGAAGCGAGCAGACAAGTATACGAGCGCCGGAAGGATAGAATTACTGTCAGATTTAGCCTTCTCTCCCTCAGTCCCGTCATGCCGGCAACGGCCGGTGATCCTCTGATCACAGTTCCACGACCACTGGACATTGTTGGCAATAGATTCCGCGATCACGTGAAGCCACCAAGGCCTATCTTGTCTGCAGACGATAATAGGCCTTGAGAGGCTTTGGAGGTTGTAGGTGTCCCACCCAAATTCTGTTCGGGTGAAGAATCGGCAATGGATCTATTACCGATCTGCCTTAGCTCCACGCTTCCCATGAGCGACCGTCAAAGTTTTTCAAACCTCCTGTAGTCTTTCCTCGTACAAAAATAGAATTGATTTATGTATGTAATCATGTGGCTAATAGATATGTGATCATTCTGAAAATGCTTGTCAACAACTTTTTTTGATCCGACACAGTAAAGGTCAGACACCTAAATTCTGCACAAGCTTTGCTTAACTTCATTATTCTAGAACATAGAAGACAAAATCTTGGGAGCGCATGGTGTGATGATCAATATCAGGCAGTGTTCTTCAAGGCCCTTGCCCCCATCTACTTATGTGCTAGGAAGGAAAAGCATCTCAATGACTTTTTCAATCACCTTGTCATGATCTGGAAGGACCGGTTCACAGATGAAACCAGAGATAATGTCTGGCAGAATGATGTCCATTTTCAAGTGAGTTCATGATTGCTCATGATTGATTGACATTTTTACAGTTGCAGCAGCTCAGATGGGCAGCTTTTTTTTTGGCACAGGCTATGCCAATGACAAGTACAAAGACTGGTTGAGATTACTGTCCCTCAAGATCAACTGCAGGTGCTGCATGAGTAATGTTTTCTTGTCTTCATTATACCAGCAACTTACTAGTGATCAGTATGCCACTTATATCATCCATGTCAACCTGGGCATTTACCTTGAGGCCCATCAGTACGACATCGTATTCAATTGTCTTGAGCTGCAAGTCCTCCAGATGACTCATGATGAATTTGTTCATATCTGCAACTGGGAGGAATTCATGTACCATGAGTACAACGTACCCAACCAGTTATTGCCCATTAGTGAAAAGTTGTCCAGACAAGGTTGGGTTCTGCATAAGATTTGCTACTGATTGACAATCTTTCATCATTGTATATAAAATATGTACCTGAAGAGAGCTGTATCTTGAACCACATAGTTAATATATGATATTTGTTTGTACCTTCAGTGCTTCCTTGCCTTCAAGGGCTGACAAACAGTCAGAATGTCCAAGCCAGAGATAGTCCCTCCCTAGTAAAAACATATGAACAGTCATGTTGTGTTCAAATTTAAAGAAAGGAAGACACTGACAATGGCTTCAAAAGTGAAAGGTGCAGCTGAAGGCTGGAATATATTGATTTTCCTTTGCTTCTTCTTTGCTGGCTCCTTCTCAGTATCAGATGTCTCCTTGGTTTCTTCATCATAGCTGCATCATACATTGATGCTTCTCACACAGGATGATGGCTTCCGCTGTGTAGTTGTAGTAACTTCAGCTTCACAAGATTCACTAGGTGGTAGTTTCATCTTAGCTGGAGGAAGATTGGCTGCTTCAACATTGTCATTGGTTTGACTTCTCTCCTTGTCATCTCCTGCCTTTCATATATTTTGGCGATGAGCCTTCAGTGGCTCTGAAGGTGGAGGAATCTCTACAATGTCATCTGTTGCCTCTATGGCCTTAGCTTTGCCCTTCCTCTTGGATTTGGATTTCTGAGGAACTTCCTTGATCTCATTATCCTGTTCTTCAGTCAGCAGAGGTTTCAATTTGGGTTTGAGGATTTCCTCCATGTTGCTTTTGGCTGCTTTCTATTTTCTCTTTGTAGGTCTTTCTATCTCATTGGTCATACCAGAAGGTCCTGCCTTGGCATTTGTGGTTTCTGCTGCTTGCAGTTTAGATGGAGGTTTACTTCAAGTCTGTTGAGATTTTGGTTTTGTTGAAGGTTTGGAGAACAAGAGAGTCAACATGTACCATAGGGATCTGCATACATCTTCGCAAACAAGTGGAGAGTGAAGTGCCAGTCCATATCTGTGCTTGCAAAAGCAACATTTCCATTCTCAGGGCTTGGTCATAGTTTTGGGTCTGAGTTGATGGCACTTCAAAAAGAATCAATGAGTTGAGTAATCAAGATATAAAGTAATAATACATCACTAACCTAATTTCCTCAACATGATATACAGTCTGCATTTTTGATGAGTACAACACAACAAGTCAGAACATCATAATAATGTATAGCATTCAAGAAATTGATAATAAGATAATAACAGTGTTCAAGAAATTGATAATAAGATAATCTACAGCATTTAAGAAATTGATAACAAGAAAAATGCCTTCACTGACTAACATTCCCACTCATGTTTGGAGATTCTCCTGGCTTTTGCCTTGCATCTGATACAGCTCCTGGAAAAACAGGATTTGCCTGCCATGTTCCAGAATAAGGGAAGCCATAGTTTGAAGGCATATAGTAGGAGGGACCACTTCTAATGGATGGACCATATGCACCACCATACAAGTAAGACTCATGGTATGGGTACATATCAGGTACATAGGAGGCAGGTAACACTCTACCATCTGATGTGGTAGACTGCCAAGAAGTGACATCAAAAGGTGGTGGCTCTGTGTAATGAGTGGAAGGGACAAGAGGCCTATAGTAAGCATGCAAAGGATACTATGTAGGTGTGAAGCCTTGCTCATGATGATATTTTATATTGTCTCTTGAAGGTTGCAGCTGATGTTGGGTATTAGAATGGCATTCAACATCCAGAGTATGAGCTTCTGGGCCAGGACTCGGCTGAGTGGTGTGCAGAACAGATGGAGGGCCATACAAACCAGGGGGTGGCTGTAAGAAGGATGGTCTTGGACCAGAACCATTGACCTCTGTTTTGACAGTGTTTTTACACCAAAGAAAGGGTGTTGGAGGAGCTGGTGGAAGAGCATTAGCAGAGACAGGTAGTAGTGGAGAGTGTGGGGCCAATAGAGAGTGCACAAGTGCAGATGGAGAGTTTGTAAGTGGAACAGAGACAGGCTTGGGTGGAGTGAGGACAGATACAGCCATAGTGAGAATAGGAGCAGGCAAAACAAGATTAAGGAAAATACTTGGTAATGCTGGTAGAATGGAGACAGGCTCTGGCAAAAAAGACACTGGTGCTGGTGGAGCAGAGATAGAGTCTGATGGAACAGGCACTGAGACTTGCAGAGTAGGACTAGGCATTGGCAAAATAACCACTGCTGCTGGTGGAATGGAGAAAGATACTGCTGGAGTAGGAACAGATGCAACAATTAAAGCAGAGACAGACTCTGATAAAGCAAGTGTGAGAGGCAGGGGTGGTGTCACAGAAGTTGTAAGTGCTAGCAGAGAAAGAATAGATGCAGCCAGAGCAGTAACAGGCTCTGATGGGACAGACACTGGCAGAATGGGTGCTGGTGCTGGTGCTGGTGCTAGCAGAGTAGAAAGAGATACTACTTGAGCAGGGGCAGATACAGCAAGAACAGAGACAGACTCTGATGAAGCAGGTGTTGGTGGCATGGGAGGTGTCAAAGAAGGCACAGGCACTGGGAAAGTAGAGACTGGTTTAGAAACAGGCACTAGTGAAGGTTCTGAAACAGGTCCTTCTGATGCTGGTGTAGATGCTGATGGTGCAGAGGCAGGCAATGGCAATGGTGCCAATAAGGCGAGATGCAATTTAATCATGGTGCTGTGAGACCGTCAAGCCTTTTTTGCTATAAGGAGAAGTGCCTCTGTGCTCTGAGAATTGTCTGCATTGCATTTGACTGGTATAGATGTAACGGATTGTGACATTATAATGACCTACTAGATATTCGTCACACAAGGTGATGTTATGTACAGCCCATATCGTATTACATAAGACAACTTCTTGTATTCACAACGTATCTAGTCAATACTGATATTGCGGTCTGATTTAGCTACTGTGTGATATATGCAAGATAGTTCTCTCTGTAGCCACCAGCTACATTTTTTTAAATCTTCTGCTATTGGCTATAGACTCTAGGCTCTTGTTACCACTTTGGGCAACTCATCATACTCATCAAACTTCTCAAACTCTTCCAGGGCCACATCAAATAAACGAACGTGTCTCATGGCTGGTACAGGCAATCCCATACATCAGGCAGATGATGCAGGTGCTTCACCTGCGCCACAAGCTGGAGAGACGCCAGAGGCATCAGTATACAATCCCCACCCAAGCAGGATGACTTGGACCCTTGCAATGTTAGTGCAAGCTTTGGAATGCCTGGAGGATTATCCGTATCATGGATGAAATCAATCTTGAACCCTGGCGCTCAGCCAGAGGAGAG
>JABAKA010000019.1:0-87073 GCA_018857285.1 Termitomyces sp. Mi166#008
TTGAGGGGTGACACGTGTGACTTCTTGAACTCCGATTCAGAACCGTGACGCGTCGGCTTACGCGTCTTCAGGCCACACTTTCCACTTCCACCATGGACGCCCAACCCTCATCATCCTCCGGTGCCATCGATCAACGCAGGAAAGATGCTCTCAAAGCTTATCGAGAGGTCTCTTCTTCTAACCCTTTCAATGCAACTCTTCGTTGACATTCGCCACCCTTAGAAAATAAGGAACCATGAAACCATCAGCGAAAGCCTTAAGAATCGTGTGTGATATTTCGTCCGGCTGTCCTTCCCGTCTAACACTATTCAGTTCGATTCTCTCTCAAGGACCTAGAAAAAGAATATGAAAAGACGGAAGACGACATCAAAGCCGTACAATCTGTTGGACAAATCATTGGTGAAGTCATGAAGCAACTCGACGATGAACGATGTGCGTGTCACAAATCTGCAACCTGCTTCGAAACTAACGACTAGCTCTCAGTCATTGTCAAGGCCTCTTCAGGACCGCGTTACGTCGTCTCTTATCGTCCTGCAATTCCTGCAACAAAGTTCAAGGCTGGAACTCGGGTTTCTCTCGATATGACAACACTTACAATAATGCGGATACTGCCGCGAGAGGTCGATCCCTTGGTGTACAAAATGAGCCTGGAAGATCCTGGAGGAGCTTCGTTCGCGGGGATTGGTGGTCTAGGGGAGCAAGTACGAGAATTGCGCGAGGTAAGCCATGGTAGTCTTGTTCCGCCCAACTCATAACGACGTCATCTAGATTATTGAACTACCATTGCTCAATCCAGAGCTATTCCTTCGGGTTGGTATAAAGCCTCCAAAAGGTGTTCTTTTGTATGGCCCTCCCGGCACGGGCAAAACCCTTCTTGCGCGAGCTGTTGCTGCAACTTTACATACGAACTTCTTGAAAGTCGTGTCATCAGCCATCGTTGACAAGTATATTGGTGAGAGTGCACGTGTAGTACGAGAGATGTTTGGATATGCCAAGGACCATGAACCTTGTGTGATATTCATGGATGAAATCGATGCTATTGGTGGACGTCGTTTCTCTGAAGGAACCAGTGCGGATCGAGAAATCCAGCGGACCTTGATGGAGGTGCGTTGATGACTCCACTCTAATCTCCATGTTATGATTTATGATTCCGGCACTGTGTGTAGCTTCTGAACCAGATGGATGGCTTCGATTCCCTAGGAAAGACTAAGATCATCATGGCTACAAATCGACCAGACACTCTAGACCCTGCTCTCCTCCGCCCTGGACGCCTAGATCGCAAGATTGAAGTGCCCTTGCCCAATGAGCAAGCCCGGTTAGAGATCCTCAAGATCCATGCTGCGCCTGTCAACAAAGGTGGTGACATTGACTACGAGGCGATTGTCAAAGTACGTTCCACTTTTTCAGATTTCTGAAATGTTCACACTGGTGTTTAAGCTCTCTGATTCCTTCAATGGTGCTGATTTACGAAATGTCGTGACGGAAGCTGGCATGTTTGCAATCCGTGATGATAGGTCAGCCAATATTACAAAAGAAAATGCAGGGTCACTCAAATTCGTTGCCAGGGAGTACATCAACCAGGAAGACTTGACAAAAGCTGCCAGGAAGGTTGGCGAGGCCAAGAAGCATGAAAGTAAGTTTCTATATCTCATCATCCTTCCAAACTTCTGACTAAGAGGTTGCTCCAGCCAAGATGGAATATTCTATGTAGAGGCAGATCGACCCGCCGTATTTCTTATACCTTTAAACAACCATGCAACGTATCTGTGTAATACAAGTCCCACATTCGAACTCGGCTATTCAACTAAAAAAGAAAAGGATCGTCCCAGAGAAAACTAAATTACATTCCACGTGAAAATTGCAACTGCCCCATATGCATTTCAGAACCTGAACAATCCCCCTCTCTTCTTTTTCTTGTCATCTTTCCCTGATTGGGTGGTGGCCGTCGAATTAACAGACGAAGATAAGGAGTTTGTTGGTGACATCTTCGGTGCTTCCAGACGTTCTCGTTCACGAGGTGCCGGGTGTGAATTTGCTGTTGGCACAGTACGTTGAGGAGGTGGCGCATCTTTGGTATAATACTTCTCGTCGTAATACTCTTGGAAGGTTCGTGCATCCTGCCTCTCACGAAGACCGTTGGGCAAAGCTTTTGATCCAACACCACCGAGTTCTAGTGCCTTTAAATCGTCGATGAACTGTCGTGGCGTGATCGTGTGTGTCGAACCTTTGATATAACGAAAAATGTCAGTCAAAAATGGATAGAAGGTTCAAGCATACGTACCAAGATAGATATCCTTGTTCAAGGCGCTTGAGAGCTGGTAGCATTCCCTCAGTTCCGAGAATGTGGTTCCACCAACAACAAACACTATGATACGTCCTCGTATTTCTACTTGTGATACCCCTGATCTTGCTCTATGCCACGATGGCTTCTGGCTGCGAAGAGATGTTGGCTGTGGAGGAGGGGACCGCAGACTTGAAGGCATCGGTGTAGCTGAAGGAGCTTCCTTAACGTATGGAAACAAAGAATTATCTAGCTTTCCAGCCACGTGTTCCTGTAATGCTGGTCACTCCCACTCACTTGAGCATAGAGCAGACATACCTCAAGGACTGCCCTCAATACCGGCCTATAGCGAGATAGTTCGTACTCATCGTCATTGCTTGATTTTTGCTTGATCTTCTTCTTGCTGTCCCGGTCGGCAGCAGTCTAGGACGCTGTTTGAACGGGTTACCTTACTGATATTGAGTGGTCGCTTACTCTGCTGATTCGGACACCCATGTGAACTAGTGCATTCACAACATCCTGTTCCGCCAAGGTCAATCGCGCGTGTTGATAGAGTCTCCTACGGTCCTCCTCAGGAACACCGTCACGATGTTGGATGTATAAAGCAACGATGCGAACTTTGTTCATATTCCTGAAGTACGGTGTCAATAGTTATACAGAACAAACCAACCTGTGAGAGACACGTACACAACTTCTCGACTATCAAGAAGGGGCACCATCTCCTCTACAAGATGCTTTGGTGTTTTTCCTTCTGCAGTGACACCAGTCGCGCAGCACTGAACAGGGGTACCATTGAAAAGGAGAACACTGCGACTGACGTAGGACATACCTGCTCAACATTTGCAACAAGGGGTAGTTTATTGCGCTCAAAAATCGCCATGCATTCTTGCGCCATATTTAAATGCAGAGAGAACTGGGGAGGCAGTGAGTACACGAGTATTCGGCAAACAGCAAGAAATTTTGACCTTCTCCCGTTGCTCTTGATATTGCGGTAGGTTTGCAAGCATCTCTTTCATGTCATTCAGACTTGCGGCACCCTCCCTACAAGGTATATAGCTTGATACAAAGCCACCTCAAAAGAAAAACCTCGACATACCCTTTAAATACAGCGTTCTCTTGCACGAATTTATTGAAGTCTGCCATTAATTTATCAATCGCTTCCCTCATGTGCATATGTCGAAGCTCTGTCCAGACTGTATCCGAGTCGGACAGTGTTGCAGTCTTATCTTCATACGTGCCAACGGAGGATTGGAATTTATACCTGTTGTGAGGGTCAAGTTTAGCCAAGTAAGAAGTTTACGTCATGACGGACGTATATTTAACTCCATCCTCTATCGGGAGAAGATCATTGACCATGGCTTGATAGGTAAATTCGTGAAGGAAAGGGGCGACCATGTCTATCGTTCGGTCAGTGATTATTAGAGTAGCTCGCGGACGTGAGGCTTCTGGGCTGCCCGGTGGGTGTTTCTATAACGACAGTCAGCATAGGTAAACAACAGAGATGGTCGGCAATGTACACCGAAATCAGGGTTTTGTTTCTTGTACTCTTCCAGAGCATTCTGCACAAAGAAAGCGAGCAACTTTGTGGCATGGTCACTCTCGGGGGCCTCATAAGCTCTTGCTTCGGCGCCGCGTGCGAGGTTAGTTCGCCAGCGCAAGCTGGTTTCTGGTGGAGGTGGTGGGCGTGTTGAAGCGTGAGGTTTGAGAGCACCCAGTGGAGGATGATGAGAGGGCATGTAGTACCGAATGAAGGGAAACTCGTTGAAGGCAATGCAAACGTTTGATATCTTTCGTCGAGGCGCTGGTGAGCATTAGACGTGCCGTCAGTGAGTAACGATACATACCATCTTGGCGGCAAATCTCAGGTCCTCTTCAACGCGAACACGCGCCGCTTTGAAGGCCGTGTCACTTCGTGGTGGGCTATACAAGCCAAAGAACGTTGCTGGTTCTTGAATAGAAAATACCTGGGCTTCCGTCGCTGGGAATCATGTCAGGATCGCCGAGAGATCACAATTCAAAGGTCACGTACCCCAGAAGTTCAAAAAGACCTCTCTGAGTCCCCGTAAGTATGGTTCAGCAGCTGACGACGTCAGCCGTTGGAACAGTTGTTCATCCAGACCTATCAATGCGCGTCATGAAGATCAGTCGTGGAAATGGCAACCCTGGTATACCTTCGATGAAGAAGAGATGGGCACCAGCATATTGTTTGGTCGCGCCGGAGAAGTCTTTAATTATCCGGTCGACGTTTTGCGATGTCGGCATAAGTAGGTATAGTGCCTCAAAACCTGGCTGCGGATCGCGATAGTTGGAGATGGATTCTATTACTAGGCTGTGTTAGGCGCGACGAACTTACCACAAGATGAGAGAGAACATACAAGTCACATTCTCCTCTAGAACATCAAACTGTTTGAGCACCGAGCCCAGCAATCTCTGCGAGTGCTCATCCACGACCAATATCTTCCATTTACCAGGTGGGTTGACGGAACGAAGGACTTCTAGAAACTCTACAAATAGCGTTATGAATCCAAAGAACAGAGCAGAAACAAGCTTTGAACGCACTGTTTTTGACGAGGGTTATCAAGGATGACATGGAGAAATGAGGAGCCGTAAGATGGCTGAGATAGACTTGTAAGATTTCGGATGGCGTCCCTGGATGCCTGCTCGTAACTACGGCGATGTCCGATCATGTGGCAGTGGCGCAAGTGATCGGGTGTTCATTCCCTCTCATTGGAATGCAATATGTAAGTACTTTGTCTCGACTCTCTTCCAAACATGTCATGTACAGAATCATCATAAATCAGTAAGTCTATATGAAAATCGCAAGAACCCCTGCTACGATAACTGCACTGAAGAAAGGAACTGTATTTGTGAAACCAGCACTTTTCAGATCGAGAACACCATCTCCATCAATGTCAAATCCACCATTCGAGTTGTTGTAGCTGGGGAATGTGTTATTAGTGCTAGATTCAAAGTAGAGATTTGATGCGGGTAGGTTGCTGCATTTGCCAATAGCCTCTAACTAGTTGAAGCATGTCAGATCGTGAAGTGAAATAGAGAGACAAGACAAGGACTACCTTGAAGGGAGGATTATGAGTTAGGGCAGCATTCAAGGTATAACCAATGGCGAGATCGACAGTAATCTGATAGAGGTCATGCTGTAGAACAATGAAGCTAAAAGTAGTTGTTGGTAACGCTGAGGGAATCGTCAACAAAAAATAGTGCGCTCACCCAGTGTCGATGACTGTAGCGTTGGAAAGGATGTTTTGGAAGGTGGCGAAAGAATCCGGTCCAGCAACCATACCACCAGCAACCTTCCAATCTAATCAAGCATGTGAGAAAAAGAAAAATTGGGCAGAGAAAAATTTAAATACGTGCCGTTGGTGTCAAATTGGCTACCACCGGGTGTGCGAGTCCACATAATAGGAACCAAGCCCATTGCGAGCGCAATAGCGCGGACTCGATCATCTAATATATAAGTGAGAAAGATTAAACAAGATCAGGGAGCGCCGTACCGATGTCGCCATAAGGAGGCCGCATTGTCGTGGGGGTGACACCGAGAACAGTACGGATGGCATGGCGAGTCCACCCCAACTCAGCAACGATTTGCTCGTTCGTCAGAGATGTGAGATGCTGGAAACAAGACCATCAAATTCTGTCTTTCATAAACTTACTATATACTTCACTTACCTTGTGTGACCATGTGTGGACGCTGATCTCATGGCCGGCCATGTATTCTTCGATAAGAAGTTGTGGACGTTCTATCACACGGGATCCCACAACAAAGAAGGTCGCTGAGATGTTCTTCTGGTCGAGGTAGTTCAAAAGAGTTCTTTGCAAGGATGTTAGTCAATAAATGTTGGAAACGAATATACAAAGCGTACTGAGCTATTAGTGGATTGTTAGTGGTGTTTCCAACTGAGAAAAACTCTTCGACTTACTGTAGGGTGATGGCCCGTCATCAAAACTATTGGAAGAATTAAACATATCGTACATAAAAAACATTAGAATTATTTACCTAACACCCCACGTAAATTTGTCGGGGCAAGCGACAATGTCTGTTTAGAGATTAGGCAGGCGGTTCGACGACCATCAGAGTCTAAAACCTTACCGGTGGGTCGTGTATAACCTCCACATGTCCACCAACCACGGTTGGTGGCATCGGCGGCGGCAGCGGTATCGTTGACGCAGGAACCATCCACAGTTGGAGGAATGTTTGGAATATCCTTTCCTTCAAGCTCTTGCATCCACATTGTAACCTCATCCGAGTCTATCATAGATCAATTCCTTGATCAGACATGATGAACAAACAATCACCTGTTGGGGGAATATGATCCTCCGCAGGCCAGTCCGCAGGGCTAAACACGACTAGCGGGCCGAGTGAAATTAAGGCGGCGAGGCAAAAACTGTTTAGATGAGGACGTACGAGGAGTTGGCAGCGCAGGGGCGTCGGAAACCGGTGCCGAAGCACCAGCAGAGAACGTCTTGCTGACAGGAAGGGTAGCCTGGGAGGGCATACCAAATGTGATGCTAGAAAGTGGGGGAATAGAAGTACCAGTGGCAACTGGTACAATAGTGACTCCAGCAGCCATTACCTGGCGTTTGTGCGCAATTTCAGCGTGACGAGGATTCAAGGCATGAACATGAGATGTGCCCAGAAGAGCAATAAGAACTGCAAAGGAAGAGGAGGGCCTCATAATGGGTAGCGAACGAGTGAGAAAGGAACGGCGGTTGCGCTACGGCGGCGCGAAAAACTGTGGAAGAACGGGGGATAACAGAACAAAATCACTTGGTATTCAATTGCCGGCAAGTATTTTGCTCACGTGGAACTATTATTAGGACCAGGGTTAACGTTTTTGATGGAGGCAACAAGGCAAGGTCACTTTGCTATGTGTATAATAATGGGCACAGATGCACTGGAGACTATTAGTATTTGTCTCAGCCTCCTTTTTACCGGAGCGTCTTCCCTGGAAAATTCGCCCAATTTTGCGAAAACATTCGCGCACCGGAAAAACTGGTCGTGATGCGGGCTGATACGACAGGGACACATCAATCTCTTGGCCTCTGATCCGGAACATAGCAGGTACATAGATAATAATAGATAATGTATTTACACGTAATGTATAATTACAAAAGAGAATAAAAAAGTCTCTAATTAGCCCACCGCGAGGGTCGAACTCGCAGCCTTCAGATACACCTGCCTAATTAAGAGTCTGACGCTCTATCCGATTGAGCTAGGCGGGCGTTGAGTTGTGTACGCGGGAAGCGGCCCGCGATCGCGGCAAGAATGAACGAACTTTTTCCGAAAAAACTCCCCGAAACGACCTACTACATAAAACTCACTGATATGGACAACAAAAACATGGGTATCAAACTCCAATTTCTCAACTACTCCTCGCTTCCTCCTACACAGAATTCCTCGGACAACAAAAACACTCGTGATCCATCATTAATATGAACAAAATACAGATGTGGGGGGGGTAAATATGACGACGTGAGAGATATGGCGGACAACAAGTCGGGAAAAAAAAACGAGCGATGCTACGAAAGAATACTCAGCAGTACAGTAAGACTAGAGTTACATTATAAAGGCCGTCACCGTGGCACGGACATCATCGACGCCGAGTCTGACACTGGCCGTTGCTGCGATCCCGCCGTGGGGCGCAAGGCAAGCACACGATCATCAGATACAATCAGAATTTCATCCCGTCCGATCCCTTGGGGGTTGCGGGGGGGCGGATATTGATTAGGGTGCTGGTATTGTCCGTAAGGAGGGGCGCCGTAACCGCCATAGGCAGGATGAGGAGGTGGAGCGTAGGGATTGTGATAGTCGTATCCTCCCATGTGGGGATAAGGCTGCGTGGGGCTGACGGTATTCGTGACTGACGGAGGTGTATCTGCGAAGAGCAAGCGCAGATTTGCACCCTGGATGACTTGAGATAGATGGCCAGTCTCAATGTGTCGGACCTCGACGAACGAGGGTTCAAAGGCCAAAACATATGGTTCATGAAGTGCTTTGTGTGATTTGTCAATAACCTAGATTTATAAAACAAGTGCCTGAACTCACCAAAACCGGTAGGGTTACCCTCCCAGTGAACCATAAAGTCTTTCCGTGATTGACGACCATTCTTGTTGACGTAGAAGGCGAACTCTTAAGACGTCATCATTAGAAAAATTGATCACACATATGAAACGAACGAACCATCATAGCACAACAAAAACTCATTATGAATCCGGTAGATCGCCATGGGCCGTAAATTTTCCCGCTTCCGGACAAACTCGAGGTTCTCATCATTGGGATCCAGCAAGCCTTGAGTATCCAAACTCTCGAGGTCGACAATCTCAAAGCCTCTGGAGCAACCCACACACATCTTGGTCTTGAGATAATGAATCGACGTGGACTCCACAGGAATATAAAACTCCTGCAATCAAAATCTAGTCGGCAATCACAGAATTCCAATGCAATCAAACATACTCTGAACAGCTTGAGTGTATCATTACCACCTTGCAACAATTTGCGAAAGGTAGGTTTCGCGCGCCCTCGAATATTCTGATCAATAGGCTCCAACGTCTTGAACGTGCTGGAAAGTTGGCTAGACTTGACAATACAAACGAGAACTCTGCCAAGACAAAAGCCCGCCTTGAAGAACGAGGTGTGCGAGGAGATGCGTTTTGCACGTTTCAAGCCGGCGAGTGGGTCGTTGGGATCCAAAGCGTCAAGAGGGAACGTGATCACTTGCCGCTCTGTGCATCGTCAGAAAGAGGACACTTGCGATAATTCCCAAAGAGGTTTACCGGACAAAACGATCAGGAGCTGATAATCCTCCAAAACGTCCACCTGGGAAACGTCCAATAACGCTAGGACCCTAGTAGGTTCTCGCCCGGCATCATGAAGGTCAGTGATGTAGACACCGTCATTTGTCCCGTACACAATTTTCCGCCCACCATCTATTGATCAATTAACAATATCCAACGAAAAGACGCAAAATCACTCACTAAACGGCGCCGCGCAATTGACTCTATTAGGCCCATGAAAAAACCCCTCATTCAAAACGACCGTATCAAAGATCATACTACGCTCGCGCAGCACTGTCTGCTGCTTCACAATCAAGTCTAGCCATTTTTTGTGGAGCACCGGCGTAGGCGCCCACAAGACGAGGTTGTAAAACTTGCGTCCGAGATGCATAAAGTTGATCCAGTTCTGCCCTTTTGCTTCGGCCTTGACGACGATGGGCGGAACACCGGTCGCCGATACACGGTTCAGAGATTGTTTCCGAACAAGTGCATGTTTTCCTCGCTTGTTTGCGTGTTGTGCTGCGTCTTCTGGAGCGGCGATGAGGAGAAGTTCCAGTGGTATAGGCTGGGAGATATGAGCATGAAATGAAAAAGAAAAAGACAGGATATACTTACGCGTCGATAGACCTTGAACTGTTCGTGCAGCTTGGTTTTCATAGGCTTGGTGAAGAGAATGGCATGGTCAAACATGTAGACTTGAATGTCACCATCACGTTTGTTGAACGTATCCTTCCCAATCAACTGACGGCCTTCATCTTTAAGACGCAAGTCCTGCAAGACCCATCAACGAGGGTTTCCACCTGAATGAAATTCTCCTCACCACTTGCTCTCCGGGTCTGAATACCAGCTGTTGCTCAAGCTGCATAAGATTAAATCGGTTCTCTGTCTTGCCACTCTCCTCATTGACTCTGCGCAGAAAGTCACGGATAATAGTTATCACTTTTGGAAGCACCGTCTTATCTGGACTATCATCCGGAGTGTGCTTGAGCACAGCTTCGAGCAAAAGTGGGTATCTTGCGAGTCGAGTAGTGGGTTTCGTGAGATATGCATTCAATTCAAGTTTGCGAGACTCGGGAAGTCGTTCGGTAGTCTGTTCATGTCAATCCATCATACCAAGGAGAATTTTTGAAACAACACACCTCGACAAATTGCGCAAAAGCAAGATTCGCATTCTTCTCCTTTTCAAACTCATACTTTCCATACAGCTGATGAGACCCATACTGCACAAATGGCCCGAGATGCGGCACAACATCCAAAAGCACATCACCGATCCTCTCAACAACCGCATACGACTTTTGTCGTTTATTCAGTGCGTCGCGCAGGCGCGTGTTGACCGCAATAATATCATGCAAGTTCCAAAAGACCTGCGTGAGGAAATCCGTCCTACGCTCAGCGGGAATCACATCCGAGTCTTTGAGGCGCCCTATCCACGTCTGTAACAGGTGAGTGCCATTGAGGTTACCTAGTAGCAGTAAAGACGCGCACATCACGAAGGTACTCCATGTCCCGCACGAAATCACGCTCGGTGTAGATGACTTCGTTGATCGCCTCTTGTCGTTTCTTTTCGGCATCGGAAACGCTGTTGACGATTTCTTGAGGTACTGAGTGGATCCAAAGCGTTCCGGGTTCCTAACAAAAGACCGAAATCAATATACAGCGGTTTCGGGAAGAAGAAGAGGTAAAAACTTGCAGCAACGTCTCCCAAGCTCTCTCGGCTGATTTGTTTGGACAACCCAGGTTGAGGCTTCATGTTCAATCTGGACTGCTGCTCGAGCCGTCTCGGGCATGCGATGCTATAACACAAGCGGTCTCGCGAACATGTTGGAGAATAACAATCCGTGAGCAAAGTGAAAACACCAGATGGGAGTGGAACGTCGTCTGAACCGACAGAGCCCTTTCGGGGCCGAGTTGGTACAAGAGGAGAGGCGTCACTCTTTTCCTAGTGAAAATTCAGTAATCATTTCAAACGATGCAAAGATTGTCTTACCTCTGCAGACGACTCTGCGCCAGCCTGGGAAGGAAAATCGTTCAAATCGACTCCCCCATTCAGATTGGCGAGCTCTCCACTGACAAAGGGACTGGGCAACTTGGTGCGAAACTGATACAACTCGCTGGCGCTATCTCGTAATCGATGGTCATAGGTGACATCATGAAAGAACTTTTGCGCGTCCAGCGCGCGTCCCAAAAGAAGAGCAAGATTGCGGTCTGTGGTCTTGATAATATAAGCGATTTTATCGACGGCTTCGCGGCCGTCGAAAGCGTCCTTGTAGGTGAGCCCGTCCTTGACCTTGTCGGTGAGTGTGATGCGATCGCGAAAGGCGTCTGCGACGCGAGACAGGAGTGCGGGGTATACGATGGGTGTTTTGCGAACGGGGCGCACAGAGGCGGGGGAGCTGCGGCCTTCTTGGTGGAGAGGGGGACGAGAGAGGCGTCGTTGCTCGGTGACGATGCGGTTGGTGGGGGAGGACAAGGACATGGATCTGTCCTGGGGGGCACGGTCACGACGGGCGGCTGTGATTCGTGCGAGGGACTCTGAGGATCGTCTGGATGAGGTAGACGGGTGACCGACGAGGGTGACAGAGTGGTCGCCGAGAGATGGCTGTGGGGAGGTGCTGGCGACGGAGGACCGCACAGACACGGGCTCCGTGTATGGTGGGTAGGCCTGGTTGTTTGTGGGGTTTTAATGGAGGACGGTGAGATGGATAGAGTACATACGGAATCGCTTGATGGAGAATCAACAGCTGGGTGGAGTTGGAGGGACAAGAATAGAAGAATGAGAGATAGGACGCACCATTGCGGGCCCATGGGAGCTCACTTTCGTCGTCTTGATCGCTGGGATTGTTGGGGCCACCAGTATAGTCCAAGCCTAATCGACCGTCATTGTGATCGAGACTGAGGCCAAGTCTTGGGGGGTCGCCGTTGTGCTGGGGTCTACTCGGGCCGGCTGGGGGCTGGGGGCGTAGAGTATGGGCATTACGCGAAAGGGAGTCGGGGTCTGGGACGGGGTTGGAGGCTTGGAGTGATCGTGCGCGGGGGATGTAGGGATAGGAGGGGGGGATGTGGTTGGGGGGGTACTGGAGGTACTGCTGCTGCCTGTAGTAGTTGTTGTTGTAGAGGGGATAGGGCTGCTGAGGGTAAAAGGGCTGCTGGTGGTGGGATGCGCCTGGGCGGCCAAAGATGTCCTCGTATGCGGCGTGTCGTTTGTCGGGAGGCTGGCGAGGGCCGAGCGGGCGGTCCATGGCTGCAGGAGCAAAGCTTGTCTACAATTCCGATCATTTTCATTACTCGCCGATTCTTACCTCATCCAACAACACCGTCGATCTACGCGACAGCAAAAAGTCATGTCGTCTTTTATTCTTCTCTGCGAGTACACCCAGATCCCTCACGGCCCGACTTCCGACGATGCTCGAGCGATCCTCCACCAACTCATGCCTACCCTACTTGATCTCAGATCACCGCGGTCTAGCTCTTTCTCATCAAGCACCTCACAGCATCGACAGATGGCACGGTTGATTGAATCGCTGCTCTACCTCCCACGCGTCTCCGAGGTAGACGCCACCCACGACCATGACAAGTACGATTAAATTAAAAACAAGAGATTATGATCTCGGTAATTACCGACGCAAGCTTATTCAGATTCGAATTTCTTTTCTCCCACCTTATGGCGACGCCTCCAAGCCGGGCAGCGATTCTTGGGCTGTATACATCCACGCTACGTGCATCTCGTAGCTTCTCGTCTTACAACTTTCGCGAATATTTTCTGCGGCGAACAAGGGAAACATTCCGTGCCATGCAGGTGTGTTTGCACTGCGTTTTTTTTTTTTCTTTTTTCTTTTCGTCGCTTCGTGGCTGACGCCCTGGGCAGGCGGAATCTGACCCGAATCGGGTGGGTGCAATGTATGCGGACGCGGTGAAAGAGCTTGGGGTGCTGCGACGGAGTGCGATTGTCAACCAGCTGTACGGGGGTTGGAAGCTTGCAGTGGAGGATGGAGACAAACTAGTGTAGTGATGTCATTCGGAAAGTGCCGCATAAACTTGCCCATTGCCATCGAGGATGCAGCAGCAGCAGCCATTGACGCGCAGACTGTCGAGCAGGCGTGGCTCGGCGACCGCAGCTGACCCGCACGCCACCCACGCCACCTTGAGCCACACCGTCCAGGCCTCGAGCACCCTCACCATCGTCCGCGTGACCTCCCCGCCCCCACAGCCAGACCCTCCCGCCCCCTCGTCCCCCCGCAGGTCCCACCACCGCCCCCATCCCCCTGATCGCGTCAGCTTTGCCGTCTCGTCCTTCCGCCCCGCATCTCCCACATCGCCCCATCGTCCAACTCAAAATCTCCCGTCCGTCCCCCGCTTGTCCCCTAATCAGCTCGTCGACCTTGCCCGATCATCCACCCATCACCGCCCCCTCCAGTCTGTTGCTCCTGCCACGTTTACCCCACTTCCAGATGACATTCTCCTTCCCTTTATCGATCGCCCATCCGAGGTGGCTGCTCTCATCTCCACCCCTCCCTCTGCCAGGCTCTTCTCTCTCCTCCAAAAGACTCTTGCTCCCGTCACAGAGCCTTCTCCTGATCCCTCAATGTGGTCCTATACCCAGCTCCACCAACACCTCACACAGGTCTCTCGTCACGAGGCCAATGATGCCATCTGGGTTCTCCAAGCCCGCAGATGCATCATCTCCCACTCTGAGCTCATTTGGGAAAGAGTCAAGGGTGCTTTAGGAGTTCCACCCGAGCTTGATGTCGATTACCATCCATCCGACCCCGATTCTGCCGAGTTTGAGACCTCTAGCGTCTGCAGCATCGACACGGACGAAATATCCGATGATCATGGTCGCTCCGCTCGAGGTCACTGGGAAGACTGGGACGCTGTCATGGACTCTCCTGTCTACGCTCGCACCCACTCGGCTCCTGGTTCCCCTGTCCTGCCCTTTTCCCTCACCAAGAAAGAAGACCAACAAGCTTCTAGAGACTCCGCCATCTTCGACCATCGCCCCGCCTCTCCGTCCACCTTTCTTTCCATTGAACCCCTCCTCGCTTCCTCCTCTCCGCCCCACATCCCGAGTAACTACTCGAGCAGCGAGATTGGTGGTCTCGGTCTCGACGATATCCAGGAAGGTGCCGAGGAAGAGGAAGAAGAGTCTACTGCCACGCCCGACGAGAATCAACACGAACCCCTAAACCAAGAAGCGCACGATCCCCACCTCATTGCGCCCTCGCAAATCCAAGGCCTCCGCATCACCACAACACCCGTCTCACTCTCCGATCTCTCGACCCCTGCTCTTCCCATCTCATCGTCCCTCTCCCCCGTCGTCGGGTCCGCCTCGGCCTCCCTTTCCAAACCCCTCTCCCCCATCTCCCCGCTTCCCCCGTACAACTACCCCCCCGCCTCGCCGCGTCCTCCCTCGGGCCCATTCGTCCGCCCCCAGCTGGCCGGATACGGACCCGGTGGCCCACCCCCCGTCTTCCGCCGCTCGGGGTCCTTTGGGTCGTTGACGGGCGCGGTGGGGGACCACGGACAGGGGGACCATGATCGGTACCCGTCGTCTGTCAGTGCGGGGTCCGATAGCGCATCCGGGTATATACGTGCGCCTGGGAGCCCGCTTTTTCCGAGTAGTTTTGCGAGGTTGAGTAGTATCGAGCCGCATGCCCATGGGTGAGTGGTCTTTGGTCCCTAGGCCTCTTTTGTTGATAGTTCGTGTAGAGAATCGCCGGGTGCTGGGAAGAAGCAGAGAACGTATTCTCATGGGGGGAGTGTGGCGGGGTATAAGAGGCTTAGTTGGGGTGCGGTGCCGGCTCATCAGCAGGTAGCTCCCAGTGGGCAGTAGCAGTGAGAAGATGGGCTGTACGATTAGACGTTTTTTTATCTCCTTTCTGGGTTTTAGTGAAAAGAAAATGCTGTAACCAGGAAAATGCCGTTTGTATTCTTGCAAGTTTTTTTTTGTAGGTTCAAGAGAATTGTAATCTGCTGATTTGTGACTCTAAAAAGCATCTGGGGCCTGAATTCAAGACTATGGAATGAGTGCTTGGTCTGGATATACGCTCGTTGCTTCAGACGCGTGACGTCACGGAAAAACACCATTTGCTACCTATGTCAATCTTACAATAAACAGTTACACAACATCGAAAGGGGAATCAGGAGACGGGAATATTATACATGTAAAACAACCTGGTGCAAGCTGAACAAACCATTGCTCGCGCCGTAACCCTTGGTTATCGACGCGCTAGGAGGGACGTTTGAACACACAACCTGATCTTGCTATAGTCACGATCACCTCCCGACATAGAGAGGATGTCGCTAGATAGGGAGGTTATGCGTCCTTGGTGCACAATGCACATTTACAAGTTATCTCATACTTCTGAAGCATTGCCTGGCGTTCCCTTCCGGTAACGGACTCATCGTCAATGTAGGAAATGAAGATTTCTTCTTTGCTTTTGATGGGACAGAGAGCGCGAATTTGCATAGAGAACGAAGCAACGTCAAAGTCCCATGTCGCGTTGGGTGTGCATCTGCAAATCACAAATCAGAACTCGCCTTGTAGAGAGTGAATCGATCGTACTTGTGGTTGATGCGAGAAACGTGTTTGAATATAGCAGAATTCGCGAAATTTTCCTTCCCATCCGTGCTTTGGATCACGACCGACAGCCCGTTCATCTCCATCCGATCCAGAATCGGACCTAGACCCTCCTTTCTTTGATGCGTTTTGAATTCGTAGAACGCCTTTTGGTCATCGAGCGGCAATCGTTGGATACACTTTTCTAGTATCATATTGTACTGACGCATTTGCAGCTGCATCAACTGTGCAGGCGAGGCTTCAAAGCCAGGAGGCATCTCTACAGCTATCGCAGTCGCGACGGCGGGCATGAGGAACAGCGGTCGTTCGGCAACGATAAGATCGCCTGCGCTGATATCGCAAGATGCCAATACCCCGACGCCATTGTGAGACGATCCTAGGCGGTATCGAGTCTGTGTTGGTGTGGGGACTGGCGAGGGAAACATTGGAGTCGACAGAATGGCTTGTTCTTGTTGGCGACCTTGAAAGATGCACACAGAGTATGGTCCGTCCCCGGAGTTGGCCTGGGAGAACGGAGGCTTGGGTGGTGGTGGCATGATGGTACACTTGAATTCATCGTCTGCCTGTGGTGGAGCGCCGGGAGCGTCGTAACGACTTGCTGTCAGACCGCAATGGATGAGCAGGTCCTCTAGAGTGAACGCCGTGACGTACTTGGGTGGGCAAAAGCTGCCTGACTCGAGCTCTGGGGCGCGGGTGTTTTAGGTTTTTTGGTGTTCTTGTTGACAAGAAATCCACGTTTCATCGTGTGCGAGTTGGGCGAGTGGGTAATGATAAAGACAACGATTGAGTGATGCGGCGTATCATAGTTACGTGCGCGAGCCACAAGAGAAGCTTCTTTTCAAGGTATAAATAATCCCCTTTGCTACACAAGACAGCACATATAATTACATGCCCAACGAGCGCTCAAGCCAAACGAGAAGCTTCTTTCCGAGTATCGATAAGTGGACAAAACACCTTATAATAAGTACTGATCACAACAATCGCGACCGGCCCCAATACTTACAACGCCGTCAGTCATCATCTGTAACAGACTATTATTGCACCCACGTCTAGATAAGTATAATAGATGGAGGTATGTGTAACGGTCTGAGTGTGCGTGTCTAATGGGAAAGAATCAGGATAACAACAGGAGCGTAAGACTGAGCCGGCTATACGTCAAACAATGTGCAGTGACGCCTGGTATCGTCCCGTAACGAAAAGCATCAACGGCGATAGGCATGCCTTGCGTCGACCACTATTACCCTTGTTAGGGCGGAAATCCCGCTTCTCAGCCACGGTTGCTTCTTTCCCAAGCTTCATTTTCCTTGTGTGAGGCCATGGGAATTGAAAAGACATCACCCTTTGACGAAGAGGGCTTGGTATCTTCTTCGTTGCTCGTTGGTTGTAAACGTCTTCCAAACTTCGGCGGAGCGAGATACGAAAGTGGCTGAAGAGGTTTGACTGGTGTTGTACTCATACTTTTCGGCAAGGGCGGGGACTCGGGTGGAGAGCCTCCTCCAGAGTCTAAACATTCATTCACATGTCTTGCTAGCTCCGGAAAGAACGGTTCATCGCAAGTACAGTAAGTATGATTGTTGTGTTTACAAAATGAGATAGCCCATTTAACAGCACATCACAGGATGGGTAGTTTGTAGCTCCATCATCAGGAGACGTCATAATTCAGATCCTCAACTTCCTCTTCTTTGTCGGGTACAAGCACAAAATCTATTTCATCGTCACCTGTCCCCCAATCGTCTCCGACATCATGAGGGAGGGACAAATCCATCGTGTCGCTGGTTTCGTCTGGGGTTTGAGGTGTTTGAGACCCATTCACAGACGAATCCTCGCCAGATATACTATCGTTTGGAAAACCGACACTTCTGCTTCAAAATGACAGCACTACCTCATTATCGAATCAGGGCGCATCCACTTCGTGTTTAGTTATCCCTAAAACTGCAGCACCAACACCAGAACCAGCGTTAAGGAGGAGAGATGGAGTTGAATCACGCGGCAAAGCGCGCGTGTCACCCACAGACGCAAGTTGCTATCATGGAATAGCTGACAATGAAGTACATGTTGGTCTCGAACAAAGATCTTTGGCTCTCATGGATCTCCCGCCTTCTGCTCTATCATCTTTCGGGACAGAGTTTTCTATGAACTCAAACCTCTCCACTGATACATATCAGTCACGTTTCAAGTTCGACCCTGAACATATCACGTCACTGTATGTTTCACTTCACCTCATTCTTGCGTACTATCCGTCCGTCTGATAACGTCCCGTTATGGGACTCATGTGGACCTTGACAGATTGGACGTGACCCGTTTCGTTAATAATAACAGCCAATTACTGGCGTTAAAAATCACAAGGGTTGTTCCAAGTGGTGCACCTGAAAATAAGCCGATTCTGAACTGGTTGCCTGTTTTGCTTCCTACAATCATCTACTTACCGACCCCATGCCTGCCATCGCTCAATCCAAGTTTTCCCGGCCAACAGCCATCCTCCATAGGACTCCCTGGACACCACCCGTTGCCAAAGGTGCGGAGGGCATATACATCGATCTCGAAGATGGCAGACGAGTTCTCGATGCCGTCGGAGGAGCTGCTGTAGTCTGCCTGGGGAATAGCCATCCAAAGGTGATCCAGGCGATGAAAGATCAAATTGACAATGTATCATGTACGTCTAACTAGAACACATTCTAATCTAATTGCATTGATGATCCGGCTGTGTAGATGTCTATAACATGCAATTGTCGAACCAACCTGCAGAGGCCTTAGCAAACAAATTGATTTCCACGAGCAAAGGAGCTTTCACTACATGTGGATTCGTATGCGGAGGTGAGTGACCCTCATCCATGCAAGTTTACAACTTTTTATGGATTTTGCCTCACATCAGGTACTGAGGCCATGGAGAGTGTTATCAAGCTCGGCAAGCAAGTATGCGTGTCGCCACTCTTCTAGTTCTATGATCTGAACAGATTTATAAGTACTATGCCGAGATTGGCCAGCCACAGCGCAAGAATTATATCGCACGACAACTTTCATTCCACGGCAATTCTTTAGCGACACTATCTCTTTCTTATCACCCTACCCGACGTGCCGCGTATGTTGATCTTCTCAACGCGGAGCGTTTCCATCACGTGTCCCCTGCATACGCGAAGCGATTTCAAAAACCAGACGAAACAGAGGAACAATATGTAGAGCGTCTGAGACAAGAGCTCGAAGACAAATTCATTGCTCTTGGACCAAACACTGTCATCGGATGTAAGTCATTCTCTGTTCATCTAGTGCCCAGAGGTTCAATTTCACCCGTAGTCGTTGCAGAGACTGTTGTAGGTGCTACGACCGGTGTTGTCCCGGCTCCAAAGGGTTACTTCAAAGGTACGCCTGTGCTTGTAGAGCGTTGACATTAGCTTATCCCAGGTGTCCGAAGCCATGCAGTCGGTTTGCGACAAGTATGGCGCACTGTTCATTCTTGACGAGGCCAGCCTCGTTATGCAATGTAATCTCACGTGTGACTAACCTGCCCTTACCCCTAGGTTATGAGCGGCATGGGCCGTAAGCGTCCCACGATCATCTGTTGAAGACTCAAAAACTTATCGCTTTCCAGGCATGGGAACCCTGCATGGTTGGGAGTCGTTCGGCGACAACGTAGCAGTACGTTGCTCAATTCTCCCATAACTTATCCTCCTCGTTGACAGCTATTTAATAGCCTGATATCCAAGCCATTGCCAAAGGCCTGGGAGGAGGGTGCGCAATAAACCCTGCTGATCGGCCTGTAATGCTGAATCATGTCTAGTTATGCTCCTATTGGGGCTGTTCTTATGTCCAAAAAAGTTGCAGACGGAATCAAGAATGGTTCGGGGTTGTGGAAGCATGGTCATACTTATCAGGTAAAGACTCTCTGTTCTTAGTCGGTGAAGATTCTAATCCACGTTTTACACTTGTGTAGGGCCACCCCGTCGCCTGCGCAGCAGCTCTTGCAGTTCAGAACGTAGTTGAATCGGAAAATCTCCTCGAGAACATCCGTAAACAGGGTGCCTACCTAGGTTTGTTCGCCAGCGAGACAGAATTATAATTGGATCTCACCAAAGTTGTAGAATCCCTCTTACAAGCGCGCTTAAAAGGCCCAAATGCTCTGGCCGCCCCATACACCTTTGACATTCGCGGGGGTGGTGGGTTCTGGGGCATAGAATTCGACTTTACAGATGCGACTGATCTCGATTTTGGAAAGGAGGCATTCGCTTTGCGGGTTCAGGCTCGTGCCCTTGAACTCGGCCTCGTCATCATAGGCATGACCGGTGGATCGAACCTAGAAGGAACCAAGGGTGATCATGTCATCTTGGCGCCTGCGTACATTGTCACAAAGGAGCAAATTGAGGAAATTGCTGCTATCTTCGTGCAAAGTGTCGAAGAGGTCTTGAAAGAGGCGACTGTTTGAATTTGTCTAATGCAGATTTCAGGGTGCTAGTACCTTCTATGTTCTTTGATAAATATCGGTAGTTTGATACAACTTTGAGGATTGGCTAGACAGGCACCGCTTCCAGGTTTTGAAGATATTGGATACTATCTGGGCCTGTTGTTACATCCCAATGGTTGTGCATCACCTCATCACACAGCAAATACAAAAGTAGAGTTTATCTATTTGTGAGTACACGCACCTACAATTTTTTTTCACTCGTTACGATGCATTCAGAATCTAAGGAATCTACAAAGGTTGAGTAAGATATGGCTAGGCCCCGTGAAGCTCCTGTCAACTTTTGTCCAGAAATTTCCCAAGATTTGGCCTTGCATCCACAATCTTGAAGGGCTTTGAATCCGCTATAAACGGACAACATATGCCAAAAAAGGGAAAGTCTCATTGATTGGCAGCTGGGACGACGTGCGCTGCCGGCTAGCCCCAATGAGGCACTCGTGATCTTTGCCGCCACATTTCCTTTCTGGGAATTGCACAACTTCTTATGTCAGGCGGCCGGTTGAGACATTCACTCCCTATCGCGCCCAAATCTTCATAATTTGCAATACTATTGTGTCGCTTACCTAGCTTCCTCTAAAGGGAAAGTCTCATTAATCTTAACTCTTAGCTATCATGCTTGTGTCTAAGACTGTCAAACCCCTCAAATAAAGGGCTTGAATGCTCTCGAATGGCCTTCCTAAATGCCTAAAATGCTCTAAATTCTCTGCCAAATCTGCAAAATTTTCGTCCAACTAGGCCTGGATAGGCAGAGCGAGAAAATTCGGGTCCGCCCCCCATGCTCTCCAAACAGCTGTGAAACCACAATGGCTTGTTTCAAAAGTATGCTGGGCTATCAATCACACTATACTACATAACGGTGCCACTACCGGGCCAACTGAGTCCCGAGTACTCTAGTTAGCTTAGAATTGTCCGTGGCCACCAAGCTAGAATACGACATAATGCTTTGGGGAAAAGTTACAAATTACAAAGGTATAGAATGATGTAGAAATATGTAGAAATCCATAGAGACCATTCCGAGTTTTCAAGTGTTTAACACGTTCTTCCAATTAGTACCTCCCACCTCACCTAATACACGTTCAACTTCGCTTGATTCCAAATTCAACATGACTAGCCTGTCTCCTTCCGGCTTCCGCAGAACTGCCGGACCGTCCTCTATAAGCATTGCTCGAGAGGCAACCAGAGAGTCCAAAACTAGAGAAAGCTCGGCGGGCGTTGGCTTTCTCGTCGGATCAGACGGGGATGTAAGAACATTCATGTAAATAAGATGCTGGTGTTGAACCTATATCTCCCCGTTGAGCACACAGCCGATTCATGAACATGACTTCGCTCACCTCTCCCCACTTGATTTCTTGCACGCCTTCACGCTTGATACATTTTATCAGTGAAGCGAGCATCATCCGCTCGTGGAAACTACACTCGCGCAGATACGCCGCGGTAGGACTATTTTGCATCACCCGAATGACCTCCTTCACGTCCGGCGGCCGTGCTGTTCGGCGCTCTGGATGTACCAGTTCAACTGTACGCCTAGAAAATGACCATGATCAGCGGTCGGAGAGGCAAGAGAATAGAGGATGTAAAAACCTGCAGATGTCAAGCACACGTCGTGCATCTCCACTTATCCCGCTGACTTTCATGGCCGCCAGCTTAATGGCGTCTGAGCTCAATGCCTCCTGCGAGTCATCATCAAGACCGTCCTTGACACTCTTAAGGCGCGCCTGAACAATATGCTGAAGTTGGGTTGCGCTATACGGAGAAAAATTAATTCGTGTCATGCCTAGAATTCATCAGTTGAAGTTTGTTATTTGAAACATAGAAGCAGATCTACCGAGTCGACTTCGAACCCTTCCGGTCATTACTCGCTCTGGAAGGTCCATCGTGTTGGCGACAGCGATCACAACAAGCCTACTAGCCGCAAGCGTCGGCCAGTTGAAAAAGTTGTATACAACGTCCTGTTTGGCAGTGACAAGTTGATCAAGCTCATCCATGAGAACCACGCTTTGTAGTCCACATTATTTCGGAGTTTACAAATAACAGGTGTCGGTTCTCACCATGCATGACTCTCAGGCCCTCGAATGCCACCACTAAAATATCTCGTTAGAGCCTTCAGGCTCTCTTTTGAGCTTATACGCCCCACATCCTGGCCAGACAAACCTTCCCAAAGCACATTGTATGCTGCAGATGGTTCAGGTATCTTGAGTCCATTGATTTCGACATAAGTGAATGGATTCGTTTCCTGGGATAACGGTCACTCAAATAACAAGTGAGGCCAGCACGTAATAAACACACACTATTCTCTGCCATTCGCTTTAATTGACGAACGACCGCATGAACGGTTGCCGTCTTACCCGTTCCTGGAACCCCAGATATATCTGTAAGCCATGCGTCAGTAATAAGCAATGCTGGTATGGGAAAGCTCTGGACTAACAGACACAACCGCCGCTCCCTTCTTCCAACAACTCTCCAACACAGCGTAAAACCCTCTCGAATTCCTCTTCCCTACATGGAAGCGCGTCCGGACGACTACCAACGTGCAAGACGTGCATGGAACGGAGCCATGGATCCTCCGGAAGATGTGATAAATCTTGTCCAGCGAAATCTAACGTTTGTGGACGAATAGCAAATTTGTCGGAGGCTCCATTTGCTTTAGCACGTTTCCTAAGAGCAGCTTTAGAATGTGGAGTCGGGTGGACGACGGTCCTCTTTGCGGGTTTTTTGGGCGTAGCTGCAAATGCTGCTTTCCGCTTGGAAGGAGACTGAGATTGGGACAACCCCCATTTCCGTTTTTTGGAGGGGGTACGGGGAATGTTAGAAACAATTTCATCCTCATTAGAACCGTTTGATTCCTCTGAGTCATCCGCCTCATCATGACTTTGGGCTTCATAATTGTCGTCAGTGGCATCGCCGTTTTCCGATCCTGACTCAATCGCCTCAACTTTCGCTCGCTTGTTTGAACGATGGTCGCGAGAAGAACCTGTCTTTTCCGGAGATATTTCCACCTCCCACATGAAGCCACTACCCCATTGCAGGTCGATCTCAGAAGGTGGTGTCGTTGTTGAGAGATTGGCTAAGGAGTGATGTTTCTCCCAATCGACACTGTAGAATCCTTTATGATCACCTTCGCCCCGATAAGCAAACCGACAATAGAAGTCATGAGTATTTCTATCGGCATCGTCGCCCTCGTATACCCATCCAGTCGGTCGCCTCTTTCTGGGTGTTTGAGCACCACCGGAATCGACAGCAGCAGGTGGTTTACTCGTAACATTACAATGCCCCAGAATGGTTTGTGGCCGCTCGGTGGCTCGACCGCCGATTTTGTAGTAAATTTCGTTCTGAGATGTCATGTTTAATAGATTGAAACAGAGACGGTCTAAAGTGAAATTGACCTTAGTGTGTTCACGTTTGAGGCCATATGGAGGTAGCTGTGTAGGTCGTAGAAACCATTGCAATCGGACCCGCATTTTTGTAGGATCTGATGCCTCCCTACGACCTTTCTTCCTGACTTCCCACATCGCAATTATGACCGCAATACTGGGACGCTTATGGACCGATGAGTCCCCGTCGGTATCCACAAGAACAGTGTCACCAATATTATAAATCGTCGTCTCCTCTTCTGCTTCCCTCGATACCCCCTTATATGTAGTCGTGGTTCTCTTCTGCATCTGCATTGCGCTGTAGAACGCAGTTTCTAGTTCCTCGTCTTCCTCGTCGTGATCCAAGTCATCTTTCTGAAATTCAATGTCGTCTCGATCGAAATCAAGGTTGGTGTTTATTGGTCGAGTATAGAGTAATTTTCCACACCAAGCACGGTAAAGGTCGTTCGCCTCCTGAGATGGAATTGCAATTAGTTGGCCGCGTTTTGAGCGTCTAGGAGTCTGGGGGATTTTCGCCATGCAGACTGGGTGACAGAAGGTTAACGTAAACGTGACAACTCGTTAATTTGAACACGGTGTGACAATGCACGGGATGATTGTCACACGAGAAACGACCGTGTCTACCCAGCAGCCAGATACATACTGCGGCACTGTGGGGGTATGAGTATCGAAAAACACTAAGCGCACAATGGGTACTTGTTGCCATAAGCACGAAATAGTACAATGGTCAAATATAGGAGTCCAAGAAATAGGGCCAAAAAGGGGCGCTCTGGGGCCTCGTTTCAACTGATGATCAAACACAAGATAAGATAAGATTTTCGCGATTATCTTCCACAATCGGCACGGTACTAAAAGAGTTCGGTTAGACACTGTTGTTCTTCACCATGCCAGTCTTTCCGATAACGCGGCTTTTCCCCGGGAAGCTCTACACTGTGGCCATTTCTGGCCCCAATATACAAGTACTTGACACATCGTACGAATCTCATTTTCTTCTTCACCATGTCAATTTTTTGAATGGTGTACATCAGCACAGGAGACGTCCGCCATAAAGTGACAGACTCTGCTGAACCTGTCAGGTGCGCAGCAGTTGATCAGAGTTTTTGCTACCTGGCCACTGCGGGAGATAACAAGACACTCAAGATATGGGAGATCGAAGGTCTGAAACTGGTAAACGAACGGTAAGTCTAGGCGTTGAATCTTCTCGATCTATCTTGAGC
The DNA here is from genome assembly GCA_018857285.1 of Termitomyces sp. Mi166#008. Lineage (NCBI taxonomy): Eukaryota > Fungi > Basidiomycota > Agaricomycetes > Agaricales > Lyophyllaceae > Termitomyces > Termitomyces sp. Mi166#008. The sequence goes on from JABAKA010000019.1 coordinate 24,692, forward strand.
AATCCTTCTGAACCGTTTAGAGAACTTCCAAAACGCCCGACTTCGATCCTCTTCACGGCGGACGCAAAAACCATTCTTGTCTCGGACAAGTTCGGCGACGTCTTCAGGTCACTTCTGTTGCTCTCAGTACGAGTCCCGCTGCTCAATACAAGATACCACAGCTACACATTGGAATTCACGCCTTTGACAGAGAAGCAAAAGAAAGATGCCCTTTCTTCGCACGAGAACCCATCTGGTGGTTCCCTTATTCTCGGACATACGTCTTTTCTCAATGCGTTTATCCTTAACCAAGACGAAAAATACATTATCACTGCGGATCGCGACGAGCACATCCGCGTGAGCTGGTATCCTCAGGGGTACAATATCGAGATGTTCTGCCTTGGCCACACGAAGTCAGTAGCAAAGGATCATCACGGTGACTTCTTCATTGACACGAGACATAGATTTGTTTCGACTATCCACAATCCAGCCTTTGCGCCTGCGGAACTCGTATCTGGAGGGGGTGATCCGACTTTGAAAATTTGGGACTGGATGGCTGGCACGATCAAGCATGAAATACCTGTGTGGGTAACTGTTGAGCCTTATATACGCATACGAAGCTCCAAGAGAAAGCGCGAGGCAGACAGTGAGGATGGTACTGAGGTCAGGCGGAAGGGACGTGGTAAGAAGGGAAAGGCGAAAGCTAAAACGGATGCCGCTGATGCAGGGGAGACTCCTGTGACCGAGACTCCAGAAAATGCTGTAGCTGTCTCTGCAGGGGGTCCAATCGATGTGGAAGAGAAGGTAGAAAAGGTGCTTGTGATCCATAAAATTGAGACCACGGCTTCGCGTCGTATTATCTTTAGCGTGGTTGGGTGAGTCTTTCGATGTCTGAGGACGAGTGAACTTAAATGTATTGCTTATAGCGCAACAGCACTCTTTTCGGTTGATTATCCAGGAAACGGAGCAGGTGCGGATATTCATGCCCTTGAACTAGGACAACCCGTGCTCGATTTTGTTGTTGCTCAAGACAATCGGATATGGGTGACTTTGGACGGCAACTGGGCTGACGGTACAGTGCCCGTGAATAAGTGCTTTGTGCTGGTTATCGAACTTTCAGAATCTGGAGAGGTATAGCCATCATACAGTCTTGTATTCCTTTCTCAAATCACCCTTCAGCTTTCGAAATCAACCTCTGAGTCGTCAATCATTGACTCCTTAAACTCAGCAGCTCTACTTCCAGGTAGGCATTCCACATGCTACGCGGATGACTGACTAAGTCAAATACTACAGCCACCGAGGATGACCTTAAAAAATTGGAACTTTACAATGATCTCGTCGCCATGCCGAAAGGTTATGAAGCGGAGAATGACCCTGATGGCGACACTGCGCAACCAGATCCAGAAAAGCAAAGCAAGAAGATACTCGGTCGGCTTAAAAACAAACAGAAGGTGCTTGAGAAGGAGCGAGAATTGGCTGCTACCGGAGGTGATGGAGTTAAAGAGCCTGACGCTAAAAAAGCCAAATCAGATGTTGGTGATGAACAAGAGGACGTGGATATGGCGGAGGCGCAATAGAGTGCTATTCCGCGTACAAGACGAAATGTCAAGACAACAATACATCATTCGGACCGAGTAAGAACATATTCCGACTTTGGACGGCTTCCAAGACCCGTCTACACGAGTATCGTCATTCAATGCAGCTCTTGAATTGAAAAAGATCGTACCTTTGTATAAATCTGTTCAATCCAGTGCATGTTTACAATAGAATCCTCCCTATCCACCCACGTCTGAGGTGTACGTCCCTTTATACGATCTACAAACGCTTCCAGCTGGAACCTGTATGTCGTCCACCATGCCTCTCCCTTGCCCTCCATCTTCCCATCTGCAAATGTGTACACTTTCTCAACTCTTGTTTTTGTTACCTTATTGTCCTTAGTGGTGACTTTGATCGAGTGGTAAAGAGTCGGCATGACAAAGTTATAGACCTCGATCTTTCCGCCCTCTAGTGTAATAGTTGCATTCACGAGGGGCATAGGAGGGAGCAACCCATATTTGAGGGGCATTGCGAGGTCACATTTGAGCGAGGCAGTCGCGTTGTCAGGAAGGGCAAGCGTCGCAGTGATGCTGCGATCGATATTGGGCTTAAAAGACGCTGGAGATTTGGCCGGTGTAAAAACGCTATGTTCGGCAGAGATGACGGAGGTGGGATTGGAGGACGACAAGTATCGAATGACGTTCAGGGTATAACATCCCATATCCATAAGGCTACCCCCACCCAGAGCATAGTTGTACCTGATGTCAGTGGTCTTCGGCCCCAGTCCTTTGGGAATTGCGAGTGACGCCGATATATGTTTGATAGCTCCCAGCTCTTTGCTGTCAATGATGACTTTGACACGTTGTATGGCCGGATGGAAGCTGCGAGAGAGGTTAAAGTTGGTCAACAAAATAAATAAAGAACGAGGAGCTTACCGATAGTGAAATGCCTCCAGCAGGACGAGACCCTTTTTCTCGGCGAAGTTGAACATCTGACGAGTTTCTTCGGCAGTGTCTGCAGAGGGCTTCTCGAGGAGGACGTGTTTTCCGGCAGCTAACGCTTTCATCGTCCATTCATAATGTAGGCCATTGGGCAGCTTTGAATAAATGAAAGGACGAACACATCGCAGAAGGCTGGTACACGTACAGGGTTATAAATCGCGTCAATTTCCGGATCGTCAATAAGTTCTTGTACTATGTCAGAGATCGACGACAGTCGAAAACGGGGATGACACTACCTTGATACCCGTTAGGTCCTCCGTACGCCTTCTCGATTCCGTATTTCTTTGCGAAGGCGGTCGCTTTAGCTTTGTCGCGCGCTGCTACAGCGTAAAGGATTGTTTCTGGGTGATTCTTCGCAGGAGTGACGATTGCTATCGGGGCAATTGTAGCTGCACCCAGAACCCCGAACTTAAGTGGCCTGCTCTCTAGTGTGGGCACAGAAACAGGAGGATTCAGACCCTAACAGTAGGGACTACATGAGTGCGGCTGCATTTTGCAACAAAGCAGTCACAATACCGTATAAATCCTCTGAATGAAGCCGATGATGGAGCTCATGGGAGTAAAGTATCAGGTTGGTCCATTTCGAACTTATCAAATACATTATGCACAACAAGAGCTAAAAATAACGTATGTTATTGAATATTTCTTACGTAATCAATGTAATCAATCTGTACCGACAAGCAACTACTTTGGGACTGCAGAAAGTATTTACCAAGTATGAGCAAGAAGAGGTATGTTCATACGTTTCTACAGTTTGAAAATTAGGCTCTGACTATGCTACAGCTCTAAACTAGATCTCTTGGTTCGAGTTCGGTACTCCAATCCTCTCCCACCCCCACCATGTCCTCCAAAACTACTCGACATTCCAACAAACCCCATGCGATATGCGCGGCCCGGATTCCTCGATGCCTTGGCCAATGATACACCGTTACCGATGATTGTAGATGCGGAATGCGGAATGCCACTTGACCTTGGAAAGTTTGAATGTCTGTGGGAGGAGGGCGGGGATGATTCTGGTTAGTCTGTTGCTTCAACAACCTTGTCACGCAGCTGATATACTTTGGCCTGCAGAACTCAATCCTGACCCACAAAACTTGCCACTCCTCGATCCAAAAGACGCGTTCCTCCTTGGTGATTTGACGCACTCCGGGTCCCATGTGAACGGCTCGTCAGGTTCAGGTACTCCGTTAGCACATGTTCCATGGCTACGAAAGACAGAGTACATCAGCCGAGAGAGCTCACAAAGATCTGGTGGACAAGAACAGTACGACAATTACCCTCTTCCATCTGTGCACCGTTAATTTTCTTTTAGAAAACAAGCTCAGTCTACTGTAATTGACATATCTCGTGCAGCTCAACTCCGCGACATCGAAGCATCGTTTGCTGCATGCAATGACACATTCTCTCTCGAAGACTTACAACATCCTAACAAATCAGGGGTTATTGCTGTCGAATCCTATGAGGTTCTTCCTGATGCTGATATCTGGTCGAACCAATACGATCTCTTCAGGTTCTCCGAACGGCCTGGAGATAAGCCTCTCGGTGTACATTGTTACTCCTTGTCTGATGAAATTTTCTAACATTTGTTGTCCAGGAGGAGGATCCACGGCTGGACTGTGCTATTCTCCGCCCCATGAAAACCGAACACGACTCATTCCTCGCATACTACCTCACTCAAGACGACGAGTCAGCACTCAGATTCAAGGAAACGCGGTTCGCGCTTTCACCCTACGAAGTACCAGAGGGACAAGAGGTCAGTTTGGATGTCTTCAATTGTCCACAGGTTAACCTTGGATGTTAGGAGACGTTATTTACGTTTGTGCGAGACTATGAAACAGTCAAAGTTGAACAGGAAGTACCGAATGAGTTCCTACTTGTACTCAATGATGGTGATCCTCCGGAATCCTTCGGTGACCTCGCGAATGGAGTCGAACATAAAGCGCCGCAAAAATCGAAGGGTGCATACTATAAAAACATCGAACGAAAGATGACCCTCAAGAAAAAACGTGCAAATGTGAATTTTATCCTTGTCGTTTGAAACACTCATTGACGGCCTTTGTGCATCTAGATCTACGAACAATATGACGATAAATGGGAGCTTATCCGTGTGACACATTCTGAGATGAGCAAAGAAGAGGAAGATGAACGAGAAGAGGCATTGGCGGAGGTGGTAGATCCCATGTTCTTGATGGTCAGAGGTGACGCAGATGCAGACGGGGACGTCGAGGTGGAAGATGGTACTGTAAATAGCGGGTTGGATTTTGCAACATTGTAGACAAATTTCCTCTATATCTCTCTGTTGTACTTTTGCTGCTGCCGTTGTAAACTTGTTTTCGCATCGAACCGATTCCATAATGTACAGTTTAAGGCGGTTGATTGTTGTGCAAGAATTTACTCAGAATAAGGTACAGCATGCTGTTCATAGTGGTGAATTTGATGGGTGACATACGAACATACAAAATATGCGGCGGACAGTGAGGAGAAAAGAGGAAAGCATAGACAGCATGCTCTATGCCTCTGTCAGTTCGCGCAACCGACGGACAGTGCTAAAGATGAAAGAAACGTCAAGATAAGTCTTGTCATGATTAAGGTAAGAAAACGCACCTGCGCACGGTAGCAGCAGCAGTCGTCGAGACAGTCCATGCACCTCCAGCGATGACTTTTCTGCACGAGGAGCAGTTCCAGATGCCAACTGCTGTCCTCTTGACGGAATCCTACAAATCACCAAAACCTCAGCACCGATTCACCTGGATAGAGGACACCGGAAACGCACCTTGCCGCAGAACGTGCAGGTATAACGGGCGTGCTGGGAGATTTCCATCTTTTTGACCTGCTTACGCAGGGAGGCACCATAACGCTATACCGCCAAACGACAATTAGAACAATTCGTCCTCAGAAAACAAGATATATCTCGAGACTCACAGTACCGTACTTGCCCGTGATTCCGACCTTCTTTGTGCGCTTTGTCTACGGAGGCCTTCAATACATGATAATACAAATGGTGACAAGAATTCTGACCATCTTGAGGAGTGTTTTGTGGGATTAGAGGGGTCGACGCTGGACTGGACGATAATTTGGTCTATTGCGTGAGAACGTCCGCGGGGAGTTGCCGGGTACTGTACAGTAGCATGCAGCCACATCGGCCACGTGTCCGGGCGGGCCTCGATTTGTGCTGGAGCTAGCATGGCCAAAATCATTAACTTCATCCGATCGCCGACAGTGATCTGGATCGTCACAACATACTAGTACTTGGCTTCGACTCTCTCGGTTTCTTGAAGATCCCCTTAAGATTTGGTTTACTTCAAATGGCTCGGATACTTCTGTTTCTGAGCTGGTCAAGCTGACGAACCATGCCGAACGTTCCGTTGTTCATGCATAGTGAACAAAAGTGACAATTACTCCCCTGATTTCGTTCCTGGGCCCGGTCATGAAGGTATAAGTACAGGAGGACCTTGGGCATCTGCAATCCTCGGCCAGCCATGTCTTCCAAGTCCAATGCTCGCTCTCCACGACTTCCAGTCGAGTTAGTCGAAACCATCCTCCTCCTCGTCTGGTTTTCACCTTTGACCACGGAGCATCGCACTGTCTTCATGACCTCCTCCATGTTGGTGAACAAGACATGGAAGTTCCTCTTTCTTAGGATGTCTCTCAAGCATGTCTATATTCCCAAATCAACCTACCTTGATGTATATCTTGCCATTCTGGCAGGGGCATCTCCTTTCCTTGACAAGCAGTCCCAAATATTACCCGGGCTCCTATGCCGATCTATTAACGCGACGATTGACTATAACCCGACCGGAGAAGGTAGCAAACCGACCTCCCTAATGGAGAACGTCCTGTCTAATATGTTATACTTCTTACGGCTCCTCGACACCACACCACATTTAAGCACCCTATCGATCGACTATGTTCATGGGTCCTTCGATGACGTCTTCGACTTCCTTTCCTATAATCCCCTTCCCGCGACGCTCAATCATCTGGAACTAAGGTATACCTCGCGGGAATGTGATCATCCCGAATCCAGCATTGCTTCATGCAGTTTGCGCCGATTGATTCACGTCGCGTTCACCCTGCCGAAAATTCGGTACCTTACTATTTTTGGCGGCAGCAAGGCTCTCATTACGTCTTTGGTGTTGATGTGTCCAACATTACAGACACTCCAATTTGAGCTTCCCCGAATCCGAATCGACGGGGAATTACCTTTGACAAGCATTTTGAATACGCCGGTAGGAGGAGATATAGTCTGGAAGTGTAATGGGGGGTATCTCTCCATCGTCAACAACTGCGGTTATGGGCCAAATGAGTGGAATGGTGTATTGGCATCTGTTAATAACAACATCCATACTTTTTGTCGCATAGAATGAATGAAATCTTATCTTGCGTTGACGTTGCAATGAGCTCAATCGAGTGAATTTCATATTTTATGTGTTAATCACTCAATCATGTTTTCCTTGTTTTGTCACCGATATTACGCGCTGACGCATGTTACTTCATGTACGGAAATGTGACTTACAAGATGTGTGGATAACTTGATCAAGACTTCACGAAGAAACAGAAGATGTCAAAAAAGTGTTCATGCATGTATATGAAGGTATAGAGGGGATCCGGTGCAAAATCAAGTCCGACGATCACAAAAGTGGGTATATGACTGGAGTATGCGTCGATCAATCTACCATCCCTCAGCTTCGCCGCCATAGCGCTTGGGCAGTTCCTTAGCGTCAATGATTGGCAACAGAGCTTTCCGAAGCGCATGGTGGCCAGTCCCCACAACCGACATCTTGGCTAAGGTCGCTGCAGGCAAAAGAGGCTTGAAGACCCAGAAGATCCAATTCATGAGAGTTGGGACGTTGATGAAAAATTTCTTGTGCTATGGAGCATGATTTGGTTTGGGTCTGAGGACAAAAAATTGACAAACATACTAGCAATTCGGGATAATGACTCTGGAAGATATTGGTCGCCTCGCTAGCAGCCGCTTTTGACTTTGCGTCTCGGCTTGTCAAGCTTACACCAAGGTAATCTGATACACAAGATTAGTTGGGGACGGCAAGATGTAGAGAGCCTCTAGCAGTACCATGAATTTGGACGGTCTGGTCGATCTCGGTGAAGTCTAACAAGGCAACGCTCTTCTCCTGGAGGGCAACTCGCCATCTATGCAATACAATGGTTAGTCGATGATCTATATACAAGCAACTTTACGTACCGGATAAATCTCTCTGTGTCGCTGAAAACCTTCGTAAGGTTATTTCCTCCGTAGATATTGTACCTACAGCCATGTTGATATCAAAACCCACAAAGAGCGACCTCGGAAACTTACACAACTGGTCTACCCTGGTGATCGTGCCCAAAGATGTGCCCCACATTGCCAAACACATCTTCAGGGAATTCTTCCTTGAGAACTGCATCGATATTGATAGACGTACGCCATCGAAGAGTGGACACAAACATGTCACGAGCTTCACGAACGTTGAGACTCCTGCGAGGTCAATACAAGGAAACATGAGGACAGTATACAAATATTAACTGAAGACTAACCTTGCTCGTAAGAACTTCATGAGCACTACGCTAACGCGAGCATCCACTGACGGGGCCTTGGGGTCAATACTGACGCCCCAAAATGTGATAACTTTCTCGCTCGCTTTCGGGTCGTCAGGGAATCCTTCTGCGAAGATCTCAGGAAGCTCTACCTAGAAGATTGTAAATAGCTATCGACGAGAACCTACCGGCTCAAACGCACCCTAAATTCCTTCAAGGCCGCCCACTCTCCCTCAGTAAATTGTTTAGTCAGAGTATTCTGCGGCTCTGCAACTCTGGCATCTTTCGCATCTGACTCTGTTGAAACTGTGGTATCAGGGGCGTTCTTCACATCTTGTGGAGCGGTCGGGGGAGCAGAAGTAGCAGTTGATGCAGAAGCCAAAGTTTCATCGGCGACAACAGCCGCTGGAGTGGGCTTTGGAAGAGTTTTAGTAGACGGGGCCGGTTCCGCAGCTATTGGTGTTGCACCTGATTCAGCTGGAGGAGCGGTTGAGGTCGAAGTTGACTCTGACGGAGCCGCAATGGTAGACGTAGTAGTAGGCTCAGCAATAGCCTCTGTGGGAGAAGCGGCTTCCAATTTGTTATATGTGGGTGCTGTTTCAGCCATGTTAGTCTGTGGCAACTAGCAGATAAGCAACCCACGTTTTTTCGATTTTGTGACGTGTGCGATCTGATAAGATTCTTCTGAATCTGTATGCATAACATAAAGTAAAATTATAAAGGAAAGCTCCATTCTACTTGAGAGCCATTCATGACTCAAAATACGGTTTAGAGAGGTTTCGGTATATTCTAAATCTTCCGTATTAATGTTTGGCGTAAAGTAAGGTGAAATATGGAAATGAGAAATGAGTTTCGTGCTTTTTACATAAAGGTATGTACTGTAAGTATAATAATAGGTCCACGGCTGGTTGTTGACTTGGTGAGCAACACAGGACATAAACTTAAGATGTCGCACGGGCTGACGACGGGCACCGAGATCAATGGAGATCAAGTGCATTGCCGCCAAAAATGATGGTCACACGTCACAGGCGTATATTTACTTTGGACCAGCTCGACGGATGTCCCAGGCCGTACATCAATTGCATCCCTAGAAGTACCACGGCCTCGCCCTCGTTATGCCATCCAAACTCTCTGCCCAGGCGTTTGACGCCCGCCAGGCTTACCCCTCGAACACCGTTCGTTCAGGATGGGGCGTAGACACACACCACGACAAATATTCCCCTAAAGCCATCGCTCCCTCCTCTGCCCTCTACTTCGCTTCTTTGAAAGCCTTCATAGATCGCCTTTGGCAGTCACAGACGAGCCGGTCTCATCCAATCTCCCCAAACCCTCCCTTGACTACCGCACCCCAAGCCTCATCTCCAGCCCTCTTCATACTCCTATGTGTGCTCTGGTATTCGGCATCCGCACTAGCTTCTAACACCGGAAAGGCCATCCTTACCCAATTCCGCTATCCTATTACCCTCACATTCATCCAGTTCGGCTTCGTCGCCATCTATTGCCTTCTCTTCATGTCACCCCTAATACGCTTTTCCAAACTTCGAGCACCAAGCCGAACCATTGTTCAGAACACTCTTCCCATGGGTATGTTTCAGGTGGGCGGCCACATGTTTTCCAGCATCGCCATTTCGCGCATCCCGGTCAGCACTGTCCATACAATCAAGGTGAGATACTAGTCAAGTTTCCTTTCTACTATCAGTAAACCAAGTGTATAGGCTCTTTCTCCTTTATTCACTGTCGCGGCATATGCCCTCCTCTTTGGCGTCAGTTATTCCAGCAGGACCTATGTCTCTCTCCTGCCTTTGACGATTGGTGTCATGTTGGCTTGTTCGTTCGACATGTCGGCTTCGAACGCAATAGGATTGCTCTGCGCATTTGGATCAGCCCTTGTCTTCGTCAGTTCAAATATCTTCTTCAAGAAGATTATGCCTACGAATGGAGGCGCACTGACTCAGTCAGCTCATAAACTGGACAAACTCAACTTATTACTGTATTCGGCGAGCATGGCGTTCATCCTCATGATCCCTCTGTGGCTCTATCATGATCTACCTCTTCTTTACGCCTCGACGACAAACCCGTCTCATGTTACCCACCCCAAAGGCGGCCACGAGACGCCACATTCCGTCATGTACTATATTTTCATGAACGGCGCCGTCAACTTTGCCCAAAACATCATCGCTTTTGTCATTCTATCTTCTACATCCCCTGTCACATATTCCATTGCCTCCCTCATCAAACGGGTAGCCGTCATATGTATCGCCATCATCTGGTTCAACCAACGAGTGCATCCTGTTCAAGGTTTCGGAATCATCTTAACATTCACGGGCCTTTATATGTACAACAACGCCAAATCGGACGTGGAGAAGGGAGAGAAGAAGATGCGGAGAGTGGAGGCCGCTCGTGACATGATGCTGCCTACAACCAAAACAGATTCAGTTCTAATGTCTGGAACAGACTACCTACCAGACTTTACGACGGCGGAGTCAAGCAGCACGGGTCTTGGTGGAGCTGCTTATGGGCGATCGCGGAATGTGTCGTCAGCGACATCGCATACCTTCCATCATCCGAGTACGATTCCGTCGCATCCTTACCCGCATCCGTCACACCTCTCGATTAAGACCTCGACGGAAACCGATACTCACGGCCCACGAGGACCCTCTTCTTACCCTTCTCCCCCATCATCGGTCGACTCACCACCTTTGGAAATGGTCTCCCTGCCAGATATGCCAGATACCCCCTGGACGAAGCAGACCTATCAGACGACAATGGTAGCCTCATAAATTAATATAATTTATCCTATGGCTTTTGCAAGTATCGGCATTTACTCTATCCACATCTAACAGGCTCCCTTTGCAATGATTTCCATAGAGTTCGATACCCGTTTTGTATTTATGGACAGGAAACTTGCCCAACGATATCTTTGTGCCTGTCCTCATCACATCTAGAGAACTAAATGAATCAACTGTGGAGTTCAGTCCCTCGCGGTCGGTATAACTCTTAAAGACGTGAGTGGAAAAATGGGCATATTCGGAGTCTCGAGTGAAGTCAAACTTAGAAACCAAACAATAATGGTTGCTTTCAGTCCCAATCAAGCCACCTCGACCATCTATGCAACTGGGTTGCGATCGTTAACTAACTGAAAAGATCCTATCTTTGTCCTCTGAAATGTTAACACAAGACAAGATGTTGTTACGGGGACCCTTGTTGTTTCCTAGATTTGTTGTCATGAATGTCAAATCGATATTGCTTGTAATTGCTCGTCCTTTGCTTCTGTTGGCGACAAAACCATGGCCTGAGCCGTCGCCTAGTACCTAAAACGCATGGATCCCATTGTATTTTCGTTCAAGAGCTTCCCTTGTTCAAGCTGTCGATGGTGATAAAACCTTTTGGTACAAGATGATTGCACGGTCTCCTAGGATTCTAGACAAGCTGACGCGGAAACAATGCATTTTCTTGTACTCCTGGGAGACGCTCAGTGACCTATATAAACGGCGTTCCATAACTCAAGTTTTCTTCGCCCGCCTCATCCCTCACCTGTCACCCCACATCTGAGATGGTCGGAGCTTCTTGGAATTTTGGTCGTCAGCGAGGCGGGTCGTATTTTTCTGATCTCTATGAGTTCGACGGTGGATTTCTGCCCCGCTGGTCAGCTGCCCGACTGGCGGCAATGAACTTTGCTCGTTTAGCGTTGATGTATCAGAGTTATTTCACCGGCGAGGAACTGATTTCGTACATGACAGACCAACCGAGGAACGAGGTAAGTTTGTTAATATTCTTGGTCTCCTGTCACAGTCGTTCAACCTTTATCTTCTTTACAGGAAGTGAAGGCGATATGTCATACTTGGCCGACAGGGGACCGCCTCCTGGTTCTTGAAATCATGGGAGCGCCCGCATTTGCGGAGCATATCAAAGAAAGGCTAAGATCTCGATCGAAGCGAGACATCTCGTGGGCAGCTAGCACGGTCGAAGCTTGGCTGGAGTGAGTAACACGTTTTCGTCACATCCTGTGCTCAGCTTCTCGTAGGGATATGGAATGTCAACCTAAGGCTTCAGCCGCAATTTTAGACAATGGCTACAATATGGTGAGTTGCTTGAAGGTCCGCACTCCAAATGGACACAAGTATCTGGTTTATGATCCTCAAGCCACTGGTTCCGGGCCTACTAAGTACGCGATGTCTATTTCGACAATCGACATTGCAGAATATATGAGCCGCACCATCTCCGATACCCCCACTCCAGGTGCCCATCGACGTGACTTCGCCTACTTCATCGAAATGCAACTCAGAGAAGAGCGACCGCGGTACGCGAGGGCTTCTTCTGGGCAATATTCTGGGAGACCGTCCTCCTCTCGTGCTGGACCGAGCTCGGCAATGAGCGTACTACCCCCATTTATTCCGCCAGAGACGATGGAGGACATTGCCTTCCAGGATGCATTATCGCGGGCGTTGAAACTCAGTTTACGAGACAGAGGAAGGACGAATGCAAATGATTCAGCTGCACCTTCTACTGCCAGTCGTGCAAGAAAGAACCACCTGGACAGAGCACGAAGGAGTACTTTCGATGTGATTCATGAGAATCGCAGTGCGGAAAAATATAATGCTTCTCGTTCATCAAGGCCTGATCGACACAACGGACCGGGTGACGTTGAGTCGTCTGCAAATCTTGAATGTGGTATCTGTATGGATAGATACACTAATGATAGGATTATTCGGATTACAGGATGTCAGCATGTCTTTTGCAAAGAATGTGTTCAAAGCACAGTCAAAGCAGATTTGAAATCGAACAGGTTTCCAATTCGTTGCCCAACATGTGCTGCAGCTCGTGGCTCAGCAAATGAAAGCAGTGTGTTCCTTAAACCTATCTATTTTTCTCACTCCTAACCTCGTTCAACAGCAATTGACGAAGAGCTCGTACGTCGACTCGGTCTCAGGCAAAAATATATCCGCATCTTTGAGAGCCTACAAAGGGCTGCAGTTAGCATTGAGATAACCTGTCCCAGGAATGCCATTTTTTTTTTGTTTTTGCTTAGGGTTTGGATGTTGACTGCAAGATTTGACAGGTGCAACAGATCTACCTTCATTGACCGTGAGGCGTATCGCTCAATGGATCAAATCTTGTGTCCTGCGGGCTGCGGACAGAAGTGGTGCAAGCGTTGTCAGCAACGTATAGGATCAAGGGGCTCATCTCATTCGTGCGATGGAAGCTCAGAACTTCGAATGCTCTCAGAACGTGAGGGATGGAAGAATTGTCCAGGTCTGACCTTGTCTAGATGCGATTGAAATCTGAAGAGTTGATGTTTTTATGGTATAGGCTGTAACACTCTCATCGAGAAAACCGAAGGCTGCAACCACATGACTGTAAGGCATCTACAATTGCTTTTTTCTTCATTGATGTTGACTCCAATCTCCCAGTGTGCAGCCCCGGCATGCAACACGTACGTATTCGCATTCAGAGGCCCATGTCTCGTTTCACTGATTGACCCGGACGGTATTCTTCATAAACAGACACTTTTGTTACGCCTGCGGAGAAGAAATCATCAGGTCAAGGAACCCGGTCGAAGTGATCGACGCCGTGCAAATTCACAACAGACGTTGTGAGCGAAGAGGAGTCCAGGAACGTCCTGCAGGCCTGAATCGATTTATGAACCCACCTCATTTTGTTAACCCTCAACTGCATGATGGTCAGCCGTATAGAGGAGATCCCCGGGCCCGTCCACCTCCTGCGCCTCGCGGTATTCCTCGCGAATTCACTGGACCTACTTTAGTTCGTGTATCCAGACCTGCCCCTTTCGGTGTTCCCTTTCCACCTGCTCCGCCTGGCTATCCTTTCGTACCCCCTCCATATGGTAATCCTCAACACTATCCCTATGTTCACTACCGCTACTATTGACGGTTTTCTTGACTTCTCATGCCAACCCTATGCCCCAATTATGTCCTTTTGCTCTTGCTGTGTGTCGTTATGCTCTCCATGTACTCTATGATGTTACGTGTCGTTATGTTCTCCATATGCTCTATGATGATTACGTCTATGTCCTTTCTGTACTTGCTCTTTGTCGTGTATTGTTGCATGATTCAATAAATTGAAATAAATATATAAACCCTGTTGTCAAAATCAGCGGCCACAGCAATCATCGTACTCCGTGCCTGATGGAGAGGCTGTCTTCCAGTCCATGCCATTGAGAGCAGTTCAATAACTTTCTCGATGGCGCCAGTCAGAAATTTATCCATTGATAACTCACAATCGTAGAGTTTCATGACTATAATATTCTCTGTTTCTTGAATACCTGCGCCACACTTTGCACTCTACTACTCTTGTGATTCCTGCCACAGGTTGGATGGATAAACGCGACCCAATCCCACCATCTCAATCAATGTAGTTTTTAACGGTTGAAAAGTAGACCGTGACGCTGATGTCTTATTGACTATCCGACCTCTCCATCATCCAGGAGCTGTCCGGAGCTGTCCGTTTGATACTACTGAGTCCACTAGGCTTGCTTCAAGCCCGTCCATTTAGCGAATCAACGAATTACGTCCTGTCCTAGTGATATGATTGGCGACGTGAAAAATGTTTCAATATAGGGATCGAGGGCCCAGGGCCAGCTTGACCTCGCGAACGCATGCACAAATATCTCATTCTATGCTTGAGAGGTACTGAGACAGATAGCACATGTTCTGAGACACCTGTGTACCCATAGCCAGAGTCGTTCGAAATCCTGAATACAAAGCTACTAACATGGGGGAGAGAAGAGACGTGACTCTGTTCGGGTGACCAAATGCTGCAAGTCACGTAGTCACCAAATTCTCACGTGTCTTGTTGTGGTAGCGAAGCAAAAGTATCTCGTCAACGGGCCCATCGACATCCTCAAGATCCCTCAAGCACTCTTCACCACAATATGGTCCGTACCATCCCTTCCGAGAGCTCCCAGGAGTCCATTCCATACGGTCATTCGGGCCTTGGCACTTCAGTTTCGCTGGATGGGCCATTCTACCGTTGGATTACCTTGGGACTCGGCTCGAAACTATGATTATGAACTGACCGACTGATTTCTGCAGGCTCGAGGACCCAAAAAGCACTTGAAGCGTCTCGCCGCACCCTCCTCATGGATGCTTGACAAGCTGAGCGGAACCTACGTATGTGAAGGATTTAGGATGGACTGGTTTCAATAGCTGAAATCTGCTCGTTCGACAGGCTCCCCGTCCCTCCCCTGGTCCCCACAAGCTTCGCGAATGCCTTCCTCTCACCATCTTTCTCCGCAACAGGCTGAAATATGCTTTGACTGGTCGCGAGGTCACTTCGATTGTGAAGCAGCGCCTCATCAAAATCGACGGAAAGGTCCGCACTGACGAGACCTACCCTGCTGGTTTCATGGGTTCGTGGCTGGCTGCTCATTGCAAGAGAGTTCTCTTCTAAACAAAGAAATCTAGATGTTATTTCTATTGAGAAGTCCGGCGAGCACTTCCGTCTCCTCTACGATGTCAAGGGCCGTTTTACCATCCACCGCATCACTCCTGAGGAGGCCTCCTACAAGCTCCTCAAAGTTCGTCGTGTCGCTATTGGTGCCCGGGGTGTCCCCCATATTGTGACTCACGATGGCCGCACTATCCGTTATCCCGATCCCCTTATCCAGGCCAACGACACCGTCAAGTTTGACATTGAGCAGGGCAAGATCGTTGACTATGTCAAGTTCGACACCGGCAACATTGTCATGATTACTGGTGGACGAAACATGGGAAGGGCGGGTGTTATCGTGCACCGGGAGAAGCATGTTGGTGGATTTGATATTGTGCACGTTAAGGACTCACTCGATAGGACGTTCGCCACCCGGTATGTCATGCTTATCTTCTGTTTAAATCTCTCTAGGCTTACGAGCATAAGTGTGACGAACATCTTTGTCATTGGTGAGGGCACCAAGCCCTGGATATCCTTGCCTAGGGGTAAGGGTACTAAACTCACCATCTCGGAGGAAAGGGATGTCAGGAGAAAACAGAAGGCCTCCGAGTAGATGAGCTACTTTCATCGTCTTCTCATTTCTTCTTGCGTTATGACATGCTTTGTATGCCGTCCAACCATGTTATAAAAATTCAGCATGCAGACCGAGTTGTGTCAGTCAGAATTTCAGAGGTTTGTTTAGGCTTTGGATAGATTGACATCGATGACTGCCAGAGTGTGCAGTTATTATATAATTGCTTTTTTATTGATGAGCAAACAACACATCTACCAGTAGTCGATGTGCCTATATGGAATGACTTCATCCTTCCCCCTATTCTTACGTTCAGTTTCCCATCTAGAAACCCACTTGGCCATTTTATCTCGAGAATTTTCGTTCCCGACATTCACGGTCGCTATCATCTTTCCCCAGTCAAAAGACATTGCAAAGCAAGTCAACTCAAAGAATGACGAGTGTTCAGAATAAGGAACAGGGAACAGCTGCAACCCGGCTGTCGATTGGCGAGCAGGACGCAGACTCGTGTGGTTGAATCCTCGATGAGGATGTGAGATGATGGAGGCAATGTTGGGTACTTGATTTGTTCCTGTGGGTGGCGTGTACCTTGAAAATCGGGCCGTCGATATTTCAAAATGAAGAGGATGAGCGGAAAAAATAGACATACGTCCACCCCGTAGGCCTAAATCCAGCCGCCTGACTGAATTTACCCTGAAAGCGTTCCAAATAGGCCTTCAGCTTATCGGAAGTTATGGTTCCCAGAGGGACAAGATGAACGGTTGCCTCTAAGGGATCTGACGTCAAGAGTGCATCAAGCTCTGCATCAGCCTGACACCGAAGAATAGCTGCTTTGCGTGTGTCGCAATACACTTTGGAATTCAGAGCGTGCGCGATTGCTGCAAACGAGATCAGCCAGAAGACGTCATGAGAACGCTAGGACAAACCTTTGACAATGCGCTCTTTTCCGATGGAATATGTCCTGTGAATACAAATGGTTAAAAATGCAAGAAAGATACAAAGAAGAGAGTCGAACATCGTACCCAACGACAATGAGCCAACTTTCTGTCTTTGACTGATTCTCGGTTTTTTTGGGGACTGCCCACTTGTTCATCGTAGTCGAGGTATGTCCGAGTGGTTCTCCTTCAACGAGCCTACGAGCAAGCTCCGCACAAGCGGAAATAACCAGAGGCTGAGGGGGGAATGTGTACTGCGACGTGATATATGAAGCTTGAAACTTAATACTGAACAAATTACTTGCCTTCGGGTCCAGATATGTTGTGTCCAGATAAACATGATCTATCCGCTTTCCTTTGACAACTGGATGCAGAACATGGCGGGGAGACGCGCGAAAATCGCCACAGTGAAGGTACCTGAATATCTTATTTGAGCCAACAAAGGGTGATCTGAAGCTACTGTCTCCTGCATTGACAGTCTGACGACCCTCAAAGAAAAAGAGACATGACCCTGGACAATGGTTTGCTTCGATGAGGGTGACGTGAACTCCGTCTGTATTTGGGATCTCTGAGGGTACTCCGTACGGGAGAGGATGCACCCATTTCCGGTCGACTGAGAGCATGTGAACGATGAGGTTTGCTGTGCCTTCGGAACAGTAGATGGGTCCGCTTTTCCAGTTGGAAGCCAGGTTTGTGTAATGGTCTGAGTGTGCGTGTCTAATGAGATAGGATCAGAATAACAACAGAAGCGTAAGACTGAGCCGGCTATACGTCAAAAAATATGCAGTGACGCCTGGTATCGTCCCGTAACGAAAAGCATCAACGGCGATAGGCATGCCTTGCAGAACCTTATAAAAAGGTGCCTTGCGTCGACCACCATTACTCTTGTTAGGGCGGAAATCCCGCTTCTCAGCCACGGTTGCTTCTTTCCAAGCTTCATTTTCCTTGTGTGAGGCCATGAGAATTGAAAAGACATCACCGCTTGACGAAGAGGGCTTGGTATCTTCGTCGTTGCTCGTTGGTGGTAAACGTCTTCCAAACTTTGGCGGAGCGAGATACGAAAGTGATTGAAGAGGTTTAACTTCTGTTTTACTCATACTTTTCGACAAGGGCGGGGACTCGTGTGGAGAACCTCCTCCGGAGTCTAAACATTCATTCACATGTCTTGCCAGCTCCTGAAAGAACGGTGCATCGCAAGTACAGTCAGATATGATTCTTGTGCTTACAAGATGAGATAGCCCATTTAACAGCACATCACAGGACGGGCATTTTGTAACTCCTTCATCATCAGGGGACGTCATAATCAGATCCTCAACCTCCTCTTCTTTGTCGGGTACAACCACAAAATTTATTTCATCGTCACCTGTCCCCCAATCGTCTCCGACATCAGGAGGGAGGGACAAATCCATCGTGTCGCTGGTTTCGTCTGGGGTTTGCGGTGTTTGAGACCCGGTTTTAGGGATAACTAAACGTGAAGTGGATGCGTCTGGATTCGATAATGATGTACTGCTGTCATTCCGAAGCAGAAGTGTCGGTTTCCCAAACGATAGTATGTCTGGTGAGGATTCGTCCGTGAATGCAGCACCAGCACCAGCACCAGCACCAGTGTTAAGGAGGAGAGATGGAGTCCCGATAGTTAGAGTCGTGCTACTAGACAGAGCAGAAGGTGGGAAATCCATGAGAGCCAAAGATCTTTGTTCGAGACCAGTATGCGATGTAATAAAATCATTGTTAGCTTCTCCATGATGGCGACTTGCGTCTGTGGGTGACACGCGCGCTTTGCCGCTTGATTCAACAAATTTTTCTACGAACTCAACCTCTCCAGAACTGTTGCTTCGACGGCGCCTCTTTGTGGACTGGATGAACTGAACCACTTCGGGCTCACTATCCGAATCGTCAATGACAATTATATCTTCTGGCATTACAAGGGGTTTGGCCTCGACAGTCGCTTTTTTCTTTCCTTTGACATTGAGAGATGAGCTTCCACCAGTGCTGAAAAAGTCGTGTAGAGTGACAGTTGATTTCACCTTTCTCTTGGATGAAGACATGAGGCCCTTAGGCCCGAGGGGTTTGGCGGTATGACTGTGATATATATCAGTCACGTTTCAAATTTCAACCCTTCACATATCACGTCACTGTTTCTTTCACTCTTGGCTCTCAAGTCTCGAGCACCTTAGACTCATGACCATTCATTATACAGTCAAACCCTTTATAACCTGCATGGCCCATCCAGAGAAGCCAAAAAGTATGGGTTATCAGGACAGGAGGGGTCATTGTAGTGTCACTTATGAGGCTTATTTTAGGTCAATATATATATATGTCAATAGGCCATTTTGTTACTTATAATGGCTATCTCAACATCTTTGGAGGTGAAGAAGATCTTGTTTATAGGTTTCTATTTCTGATTTAAGTCAGGGGATGCCCGCTTTGAGGATTTCAAAAGTTTTTTGGGGGCCAGAATATGGTGTGCAAAAGTATTTCACTTCACTCACAATGATTTTCTCAGAATATTGGCTGGCTTTGCATGTATTCCCAGTGTAAAATAAGGCATGGAGCCATACAAATGTTTCCTCTTCTGGATATGTGTCAACATATCTGACAGCAGGGTGCACAGTTGAAACCGAGTCAGTGGATGTCCCAAACCCATGGGTTTGAAGGGGTTATGGGTTATGGGTTATTAATGAGCAAGCGTCAATTATAATAGTCTGAGGTAAACTGTTGGTAGGCTTTGAAACGCGAAAATGTGGAAACACTCACCATGTAATTGAGCAGATAGGCTTGTTGAGACAGTCCATGCCCAAGGTGCATATGTATCTTCATGGCGCTGATACATAGAATGGATTATGATGAGAATTCATGGTAGTAAGTAAGCTGATTTTCTGATTTAATGATTGACCGTGAGAAGTTTTCGCCGGATCTGACCAAACTTTTTCGGTTGCTCATCCGTCAGTCACAACCAACTCAAGATGTCTCAAGCTATCGGCAATGTATGTCCTCTTAGACGTGGAATCTGTCTGTGTTCACGACACCTGCTTAGACGGCTCTTGCATATGCCCGAGTGTGGCACCACGTCGATGCTACTGACCGTGTTCTCGGAAAATTGGCTGAGCGTATTGCTCTTGTTCTAATGGGAAAGCATAAGCCTATTTATGACCCTAGTGGTTTGTCATAAACAATTGCGCCACGACATGTTGTTGACATTACTTCCCATAGTGGACTGTGGAGACTATGTCATCGTTACAAATTCGCGAAAAATCAAGGTTACCGGCAAGAAAGAAGAGCAACTTCTCTACCGAAAACACTCCATGTATCCTGGAGGACTCAAAGAGACGCCATACAAACACATGCAGGATCGAAAGCCGGATGAGGTGCGTGTCCCTCTTGTCATGCTGGCTCTACTTGGCTGAACTCGTGCTGCAGATTATCCGGCATGCTGTCTCTGGCATGTTACCGAAAAACAAGCTGCGTGACCGTCGTTTGGAGCGGCTTCGCATCTTCCCTGGTATACATATGGGTGTCCAAGGCGCTAATATTATGAAAAGCTGGGACGACGGCACACTACCACCTAACTATGACCCTACAAGGATCACCACTGCCAAGACTTTGCAGGAAAATTGGAAGAAGGGGACAACAAAACAGTCATGATGTTATAGAGTATACATATTCTTGATACTGATTCTACTCCACTGATCAAGAAGGTCATGATAAACGTTTGAAGTTGGTGCAACAATTTTCCGTTAGTCTCCATCATCCTCTTCGGTTTCCTCTTCTTCCTCTTCCTCGTGCTCATCACCATCGTCCTGTGGGCCTTTATTCTCTTCGTCGTCGTCATCGTCTCCATTTAATCTCCCCTTGACTCGTAGTCCCTTTCAGCATTCTCCTCTGAATTAGCATTTATCACTTCGGCGTCCGGATTTATTTCTCGAGCATGAGCAACTATTCTTTTCCAGAAAGCGCTCCGTACCTTCATCAACAATTAACTCGCCGTCTCCATGACTATATATCGCAGCTTCTTCGCCGACGTCAGCATCTCGCATCATGTCTTCCCATCCATTCGGGATTCGGACCTCCAGTGTACAGGATACATACTCCTGTATCAGTATTTCTTGGTGACGAACGAAGAAATCAGGCGAGTCCAACAAGATTGATTCAATACATACCTATCAACGCAGAGCCATCCAACATCTTCTACATGTCTTTTCGATGGACTATCTTTCCAGTTACGCCCTTCTTCCTACCACCCCTTCGCGGTCGGTTTGCTTCCTCCTGCTGAGAATCCTCATCTAATTCCTCGGAATTTTCACGATCTGCCTCAATCTTTTTCTGTTGTTCAAGTTTTTCTGGTCTATTCTGCTCCCTCATCTGACGATAATCCTGTGTAGCATTGAATAACTGTCCTCGCTCGTGATAGTATGAGCTCGCCAAATAGTGTCTAGATCTGAGTAGGTCCTAGAAGCACAAATAAATTCGAAAATTACCACTAGATGACAAGACATAATTACAGAAGAAGGAAGTGCATCTATGGACGAAGACCCAGTCGAAGCTGTAGGTGTAAGAAAATCAAAATCTTGCGAGAACTTCTGGCGTTTTGCGGGTCGCGGATTATGTCTTCGTCTTGGTATCTCCTTCTCTTTTCCTTTTCCTCTGTCCTTGAACGAGTCATCCTCCTCTCCTTCATCTACATCGTTCCATTTCTCCTCAAGCCCTTCTTTCTCCTCCCGCACCTTTCGATATCTCCCAACAGCTCCTGATCCAGCGGCGTCACGCACCAACCAATTGCCTCGGGAATCCTGTACTACTCTCGCTATCGCAGCTTTTGATTCTTAGAAGTACTTTGCTGAACCCGAGAACCGTCAGGATAGAGGCGAAGACTCGAGAAGTCGTAAACTGTAGGAAGGCGAGCCATGTCCAAATAAGTTTTGGTGCGGCCGTTTCGGAAAAAAAGCCAAACGTGTACTTGTGTACATATTTCCAAAATCGAGGCACCGACTCTCGAGCGCCTCACCCTTGCGTACTATCATTCGTTCATCTGATAACGTCCCGTTATGGGACCCATATGGACCTTGGCAGATTGGACGTGACGCGTTTTGTTAATAATAACAGCCAATTACTGGCGTCAAAAATCTCAAGTGTCGTTCCACGTGGTGCACCTGAAAATAAGCTGATTCTGAACTGGTTGCCTGTTTTGCTTCCTGCAATCATCTATTTACCGATCCCCACGCTCATCATGTCCGCTCAATCTAAGTTTTTTCCCGGCCAACAGCCATCCTCCATAGGATTCCCTGGACACCACTCGTTGCCAAAGCGGAGGGCATATACATCGATCTCGAAGATGGCAGACGAGTTCTCGATGCCGTCGGAGGAGCTGCTGTAATCTGCCTGGGGAATAGCCATCCAAAGATGATCCAGGCGATGAAAGATCAGATTGACAATGGTCATGTACCTCTAACTAACTAGAACGCATTCCAGTCTAATTGTATCAATGATCCGGCCGTGTCGATGTCTATAACATGCAATTGTCGAATCAACCTGCAGAGGCTTTAGCAAAGAAATTGATTTCCACGAGCAAAGGAGCTGTCACTACATGTGGATTCGTATGTGGAGGTGAGTAACCCTCATGCATGCAAGTTTACAACTTCTTATGGATTTTGCCTCACATCAGGTACTGAGGCCATGGAGAGTGTTATCAAGCTCGGCAAGCAAGTATGCGTGTCGTCACTCTTCTAGTTCTATGATCTGAACAGATTTATAAGTACTATGCCGAGATTGGCCAGCTACAGCGCAAGAATTATATCGCACGACAGCTCTCATTCCACGGCAATTCTTTAGCGACACTATCTCTTTCTTATCACCCTATCCGACGTGCCGCGTATGTTGATCTTCTCAACAGGGAGCGTTTCCACCACGTGTCCCCTGCATACGCGAAGCGGTTTCAAAAACCAGACGAAACAGAGGAACAATATGTAGAGCGTCTGAGACAAGAGCTCGAAGACAAATTCATTGCTCTTGGACCAAACACTGTCATCGGATGTAAGTCATTCTCTGTTCATCTAGTGCCCAGAGGTTCAATTTCACCCGTAGTCGTTGCAGAGACTGTTGTAGGTGCTACGACCGGTGTTGTCCCGGCTCCAAAGGGTTACTTCAAAGGTACGCCTGTGCTTGTAGAACGTTGACATTAGCTTAGCCCAGGTGTCCGAAGCCATGAAGTCGGTTTGCGACAAGTATGGCGCACTGTTCATTCTTGACGAGGCCAGCCTCGGTATGCAATGTAATCTCACGTGTGACTAACCTGCTCTTACCCTAGGTTGTGAACGGCATGGGCCGTAAGCGTCCCACGATCATCTGTTGGAGACTCAAAAAACTTATGACTTTCATAGGCCATGGGAACCCTGCATGGTTGGGAGTCGTTTGGCGACAACGTAGCAGTACGTTGCTCAATTCTCCCACAACTTATCCTCCTCGTTAACAGCTATCTAATAGCCTGATATTCAAGCCATTGCCAAAGGCCTGGGAGGAGGGTGCGCAATAAACCCTGCCGATCGGCCTGTAATGCTGAATCATGTCTAGTTATGCTCCTATTGGGGCTGTTCTTAAGTCCAGAAAAGTTGCAAACGGAATCAAGAATGGTTCGGGGTTGTGGAAGCATGGTCATACTTACCAGGTAAGGACCCTCTGTTCTTAGTCGGTGGAAGATTCTAATCCACGTTTTGCACTTCTGTAGGGTCACCCCGTCGCCTGCGCAGCAGCTCTTGCAGTTCAGAACATAGTTGAATCGGAAAATCTCCTTGAGAACATCCGGAAACAGGGTGCATACCTAGGTTTGGGAGCCAGCGAGACAGAATCATAATTGGATCTCACTAAAGTTGTAGAATCCCTCTTACAAGCGCACTTGAAAGGCCCAAATGCTCTGGCCGCCCCATACACCTTTGACATTCGCGAGGGTGGGTTCTGGGGCATAGAATTGAAAGGAGGCGTTTGCTTTGCGGGTCCAGGCTCGTGCCCTTGAACCGGTCTCGTCATCATAGGCACGACCGGTGGATCGAACCTGGAAGGAATCAAGGATGATCCATGTCATCTTGGCGCCTGCGTACATTGTTACAAAGGAGCAAATTGAGGAGATTGCTGCTATCTTCGTGCAAAGTGTCGAAGAGGTCTTGAAAGAGGCGGCTGTTTGAATTTGTCTAGTGATCCTTGCAGATATCAGGGTGCTAGTACTTTCCAGGTTCTTCAATCAATATCGGCAGTTTCGATAACCATTGGTCATGGTATAATATAATCTCTTTGCTGCCCGCATCTTGCAGGGTATCTGGTGCTTCATGACGTTGTTTCCTCTGCCACAAACAAGTTCCCTCGCGCCCTGAAATGATTCGTTTCATATGCTCAAACCTCCCTCAGTACTATGGCATTTTTCGGCCCAGATGGATGTTTGTTACGATATCGTGTTGGTGCCCCTAATCCTGATATGTACAAACCCTTTAGTATAATCCTCGCTAGCTCGCCTTGTACGTCGCTTTTGACTGACAATCTACATCTGTCGTGGCCATTTGTGTGTGTGTGTGCCGGTAGACGTCTCTTAGAGACAAGACTTCTCGTGTTTTATAGAGCTTCTCATGCTTCTGTCTCGTGTTTTTGCATGCCATCCTACTCTACACCTTTAACAATGGATTCTACAGTAGGTAAAAATCTGATGATCTGAGCTCTTTGGCAACGTGGTACTTTGTCTGCAGTCTGTTCAAGATGTAGCAAGAGATTGTGTTCCCGTTCTCAATGGGGACCTTCGTATTCTTGTTCCTTGTATGAGCCAGCATAGTCATCTTTGACAATGAACTATATACATGTCCAATTGTAGCCAATTGTCTTCTCAAGCATAAAAGTGTTTTTCGGGCCAGTGCGGTGTTCTAAATAAAGACAGTCAATCGCAGTCAACGCCACCCAGTGCTTATATAAGACGAGATTAGTCGGGCTAGCGTGCGTGGTCTCGCAACCTCACAGGCTCGACGTCTGCTCCTCCTCCAACGCTCAGACATTGGAATCGATGGCTTGGGGCATGCACTAAATGGACTTACAACCTAACCATCATCAAGAAGTCACAAGCAGTGCCAGTGCATCGACAGCCAGACGTCAACTCGACCAGCCCTCTGCTCTTCCTACCGACTCCAAGACATTGCGTTCCAGTGCTCGGGTCAAAGCTGCAAAGCTCAAGTCTAAGCAGAAATCCAACGACAAGGACCGTGACTCGACAGTCCAACAACTTCCATCATCTTCGGCGGCTTCGCTTACTGATACTGTCGTGT
The DNA here is from genome assembly GCA_018857285.1 of Termitomyces sp. Mi166#008. Lineage (NCBI taxonomy): Eukaryota > Fungi > Basidiomycota > Agaricomycetes > Agaricales > Lyophyllaceae > Termitomyces > Termitomyces sp. Mi166#008. The sequence goes on from JABAKA010000019.1 coordinate 49,929, forward strand.
CCCGGACTACCCGTGCTACCACCCTCAAATCCAAACGTTCTCGCGAAACAATCTCAGCAAAGGGTAAGGCAAAGGCGAACGATTTGCCCGAGGAAGCTACACCTCGCACTACTAGACGGTCAGTCACCATCGATCGATGCTTTGGGGGCACAAGAGCACTAATCTGGACATCCGTAGCACCCGACGAGGAGCTTCATCAGCATCTGCTCCTTTAATTATTAACGAACCAGTCTCAGACCCCAAAGGCAAGAAACGCGCCGCTCCGGAACCTGCCTCTGACGAAGAAAATACAACCGGCCCCTCCAAACGCCAGAGAACAACATCTTATTCCCTCCGATCAAATACTCAAACTACCATGCCTCGCAAGACTCGGTAGGTTTTGCAATCCCTCTATCCCATATTTTTTTCAATCATGATTCTTTGTTCCAGAGCATCTAACAAGGAGAAGATGGCGTCTGTAAAGACGAAGATCTCAGTTGCGAGCTCGTCTCGAATTCAAGATGAAGATGTGGAGATGTTGGATGCTCCCTACAAGTCGGAGCATGAAGTGTGTCCTAATGAGAATGAAACAGGTGTTGGAGAGGCAGGTGAAACTCACGACGAAGGAGATGATGACGGTGACGATGATGGTGGGGATGAAGGTCATGGAGACGTTGCGATGCCGTCCAGCGAACCTCCTGTTCCAGGTAACATGGACGCTTCGACAGCGATGGCGATTTTCGGAGATTATCGACAATTCGGCTCGTATATGATGTCATTGTCATCGCGCCTCAAGACCATGCTTAACAATATCAAGCCCACGGCTGACCCTACGACTCGACTTCTTACGCTTCAAGAATTAAGCGAACTTCTCAGTATCAGCACCGAGGACACTCTGGCTGGATCGTTCCAAGTTGAACAATTTGTTCGTGAGCTGGTCAAGATTCTGGGTGGCCATGGAGTTGATGAAGATGAGGATGAAGACGGTGACGAGGATCATATCGAGCAAGATGAAGATGCTGCCCTTGCTGCTGCGTTAGCTATGAGCACTGGCAACACATTCCAAGGTGATGAGAACCTTGAAGCTCAAGTGCTTGCTTGTCGTTGTCTGGCAAACTTAATGGAAGCTCTACCCGGCGTTGCACATACTGTTGTGTATCACGGTGCTATCCCTGTGCTTTGCAGCAAGTTGATTGAAATTTCATATATCGATCTCGCCGAGCAGACGCTAAGTGTGAGTTTAGTCGTGTGTTTATTTACAGGCGCTTCTAAAGTTGATTTTTAGACAATGGAAAAAATTTCCGAGGAATTCCCTAGTTCCATCGTGCGCGAGGGTGGTCTCGCTGCTCTCCTCAACTATATGGACTTTTTCTCTATTGCGGTACAACGTACAGCTCTGCAAGCCGCCTCCAACTGCTGTCGGAATGTTGCTTCTGAGCATTTCCCCATGATCAAAGGCGTTTGGCCGATAATCAGGAATTGTCTGACCTACTCTGACCAGAGGCTTGTTGAATTCGCCTGTCTTTGCGTCATCCGCGTCATTGATTCTTACTATCGTGCATCGACCGATAACCTGGAAGCGTTAGTCGACACAGACTTGATCAAAGCCATCAATACCCTGCTTCTTCCCGCGGGTGGATCTCCACTGGTCGCTCCCAATACATATACTCTGTTACTACGTGCACTGGCAACCGCAGCGCGAGCTAGTCCGAAGATCACAATCGCCCTTTTGGAAGCTGACATCGTCGACACCCTGTATCAGATACTTACTGGAGTCTTGCCTTCACTTGTTGAGAATGGTCAAGAACAGGGCGATGCAAATGGCGGCCAGGGTTTGGGTGGTGGATTGGCCGACATGACAGTCATGGAAAATCTGGCCCATCGACCCAAGGATCAAGTCGAAGAAGCGTTGAGCCTTACTTCTGAGCTAATGCCGCCTTTGCCCAAAGGTATGACATTTCTCGGCCAGAATCTTACATGGCGCATCAACAACTAAACCTATTCAGATGGCGTTTTTGATCATAAAGGGTATACTGAGAAAGCACTCGCTCGTCTGGTCAAGGCAAAAGCAAAAGCAGATAGAGCTGCTGCAAGGCTAGCCTCAGTAACTGCTGAAAATCCCGTTGTCGTACCTTCACCTGCAGATGCACTTTCTCCTGAAAATCTATCTGCGGAGACTACTGTTGCAGATGCATCCGAGGATCCCGCTGCAACTGCACCTGCCCCAGTCAATCTTGATCGGACTGAGCTGTTACGTTCAAAACCTGTCGTTGTCAGTCGTTTCATGCAACTCATGGTCCCCATTCTTATCGACGTCTATGCGGCGAGCGTGATTACACCGGTTAGAGTCAAGACATTGACTGGGTTGTTGAAAGCCGTCAGTTTTCTTGATGCAGATGGGCTGAAACTAGTGCTCACGGTAAGATTCGTATTTCTGGATGCCGAGTCATCTGTTTTAACATTTCACAAGTTTGTACCTGTGGCCAGTTTCGCGTCGTCGATCTTGTCTTCCAAGGATCACCCATCACTCGTGATAGGGGCCCTCCAACTTGTTGACCTTCTTCTGACTAAGGTTCCAGCTTCGTATAAGCCAAGCTTCCGCAGAGAGGGGGTTTTCCATGAGATCGAAGCAATTGCCGCACGACCCGTCACATCCTCAAAATCCAAATCCAAAGATAAGGATAAAGATATATCTGAGCTCCCCTCTGCAGAGTCTGGAAGTGCATCTCCCGCGCCCCCGATCTCAGTAAGCTCTATAAGTGGACTGAAGAAACTCTCGTCCTTGTCATTGGAACCTGAAGATGCGATTACCTTACGTTCGAGGGTCATTCAGTTTAAGCACTTGTCCAGTGACAATTCCAATGATGAAGACAGCGCTTTTGCAACTCTTCGCCTTATTGTCGATCGTATCTTATTGCAGGAAGCAACTGAGAAGGAATTGTTTGACGCTTTACAGAAACTTGCGGAGCTTTTCGCATCTCCTCACACCTCAGTCTCCAGTTTTGAATTACTCCAAAGCGGTGTTGTAGAAGGCTTGCTTCAGTTTGCAACTGATCAAACACGAACGCGTATGGTCGTCATAACAAATCTACTTACAGTACAAGCTGATCTTTTACTGTAGCTGATCTCCGGAAGCGTCAGGAACTGTTGCTGGATGCGTTTTGTGCTCGCCGAACAGCGGTTCTGGCTGGTACCCTATCACCCTTCTCAATGTTAGTCAAAAAATTGCAGGAGAGTCTGACGAGAATGGAGTCCTTCGACGTCATCACGGTCGCTCAAGGGATTGATGGTGAGTTCACATGATCCAGCCTGTTTCTAATCTATCAAATGAAATGATCCTCTTAGATTCAAAACGCAGTTCCCCTTCTTTACTGGCACGACAACTGCGTCTGCGACTGGTCGCCGGAGACGATTCAGATGTTCCTCGAAACCTGCACAATATCGTGGTATCCATTCATGCGATTGCCACCTTCCAGGCGCTCCACGATTATCTACGGCCTCGGGTTGCTGGTCTTCTCAATAGTGGCTCTCGTCTACATGGAATGTTGGCAGCTCTAGCAGGCTACGCGGGTGCCAACACCGAAGCGAGTGCAAATGCTTCTCGATCATCGAAACCCTCTGCATCTTCTGCTGAAAGTAATCAAGATCCCACTTCTTCAACCTCAACAAGTGGTCGACGGCGTAGCCAGCGTCTCAGTGCCAAGCATGCTACGGCTGCTGGTGGAACATCAAATATGGATACCAATCTGCCGGCTCCCGCTACAAATACATCTGGAAACAGTGCATCCAAAGCGACTTCTGAAGCTGGGCCCTCGTCTGTCGACACCGCACCAAGCGACACCTTGGTAGATTCCGAATTACAAGCAGATTTTACAGATGATGAGGAGATAGATGCTGAGGTTTTCGATGACGATGAAGTTGACCCTGATCAGTCTGTGTCGGAAAAAACGGTCATGCTTTCTGTCGCCGAAGGTATACATACATCATGTCACAATATGCAATCTTAGCTAACGGTCGATTGTCCTAGATGGATCCAAGATAGAAGCACAGACACCTGACGGAACCCGTGTAGCAACACCCAACTTCTCGGCAAAAGATGGACCGCTGCCATCGAATTTGCGAACATCCCAGTCGACTAAGACATCGTATGCTGCTGCCCTCAAAGCCAAACCCACAGGCTGGCACCTCGAATTCTCGATGGATGATCACGTCCTGCCCTTGGACTTGACCATATACGGAGCCATTCACCAGCACGAGATGCGCAAGAAGACTGTAGCATCACTAGCGAGCATGATCTGGCAAGGGATATATACGATCAAGTTCAAGAAAGTTAATGGTCCAATTGTGTCGTCAGATAGTATGTTCACTAAATTTGTTTATGTGGTTCCACAAACTGATCTTCCTCTCAGCTCGCACGGACGGTTCGGATGTCAAAAATCGGGCACCTAGTCCAACGTTATCCTCCCATGAAGACGCTCCTCATGCTAAAATTCTACGCTTGTTACGTGTCTTGCACCAATTGAACACAATGGAGGCAGAACGACTGGTCTTTTCAGGGGACAAACGAAATTTACCTGAGTCGGCCTTTGTGAACAACAAGTTGACCGCAAAATTGACGCGTCAGTTAGAGGAGCCTATGATTGTGGCGAGGTAAGCTCGTCATGTCGTCATTCATGGATTTGGGTGTCCTGATGTAATGGCCGCAGCTCCTGTCTTCCCGACTGGGCATTGGACCTTCCTCAGCATTTTCCGTTCCTCTTCCCATTTGCCACACGCTACAATTTCCTCCAATCAACATCATTTGGATACGCTCGCTTGATTTTGAAATGGCAAAGTCAACAAAATCGTGTTCAAGACAGTTCTCGCAGAGACGATGGTATCGGTTTCCTCGGACGTCTTCAACGACAAAAGGTCAGAATCTCTCGAAAACATATCTTGGAGTCGGCTGTCAAGGTTTTCGAACTCTATGGATCATCATCCTCTATCCTTGAAGTCGAGTATTTCGAGGAGGTCGGAACTGGGCTAGGGCCTACACTTGAGTTTTACTCTTTGGTATCCAAAGAATTTGCGCGAAAGGATCTCAAGATTTGGAGAGATAGTGATGCGTTGGGTGCAACTCCTTATGTCAGCCATCCAAGTGGCCTTTATCCTGCACCTCTTGGTCCAGAAGATGTTGCCAGTGATGGCGGACTGTGAGTATTGTTTGATCGTTTGAACGTCGACAACTCAATTGATCAATTTCTTCGAAATCAGTAAACGAACACATCTGCTACGAGTGATTGGGCAATTTGTCGCAAAAGCAATGCTCGATTCACGAATAATCGATTTGACGTTCAACAAAATCTTTCTTAAGTTGGTGCTTGGCGAGGAGGTTCCTCTCACTATTGCTTCTCTCAAGGTGTGTGAATACCCACTCCTTTAACTACCAGTCAGTCGCAGACTCTTCCACTTCCAGCTTGTCGACATCGACCTTGCAAATTCCCTTGAAAAGTTGCAGAGTATCGTGGCCTCCAAATCGCAGCTGCAGCATAACAAGGTTCGTTGAAACATAAGTGAGATTTTTCATCTTCTCTCATATTTGAAACAGCTTTCGCGCAAAGTTGCAAAGGTTGAATCGATCTCGATAGAAGATCTTGCGCTTGACTTTACTCTCCCTGGATACGATATCGAGCTCAAGGTTAGACGAGATCTGGTTTCATCACATCATCAACTTTCTCTGACATCCCTTGACCCTCAGCCTGGTGGCAAAGAAATTTTTGTATCATCAGACAATGTCGATGAATACATAAATGCAGTCCTTGATGCGATATTTGGAAAGGGCGCCGTGGTCCAAGCGAAGGCCTTTAGAGATGGTTTCTCGAAAGTGTTCCCCGTCACAGATCTTCGGGCTTTTTCTGCGGACGAGTTGGTTATGCTGTTCGGCAATTCCGAAGAGGATTGGAATGCTGAGAGTAAGGGATCATCTTATCTTTCATAGCTCATCACTCACATAAGCTTCACAGCTCTTTCCGAAGCGCTGAAAGCGGACCATGGTTTCAATGTCGAGAGTCGAGCAATCCACGATCTCATCGAAATTATCTCAGCCTATAATAACTCGACACGGCGTGCCTTTTTACAGTTCATCACTGGTAGCCCAAAGTTGCCGATTGGAGGTACGATCTTTCCCTATAAGAGTAAAATCGGGTTTAAGACGATTGGTATAGGTTTCCGTGGACTTAACCCACCATTAACGGTGGTGCGCAAACCACATGAGCCCCCGCTTACTGCGGATGACTATCTTCCGAGCGTGATGACTTGTGTGAACTACCTCAAGCTACCGGAGTACAGTTCCAAGGAAGTGATGAAGGAAAAGTTGCGGATTGCTATGCAGGAAGGAGTTGGGAGCTTCCACTTATCATAATTTTTGATTGGACTCGTTCCTTGTCTTTCCTTGTTCTGCGATTACTCGACACTGGCGGGACTCTTAAGGACAATGTTGAAATAGAAATTTTTTTTCTTCTGTCAGTACACATCTTCAACCTTGGGAAAACTTTGGAACGCTATCAAGAGCGATTCACCGGGCTAACCTGGTTCTGAGTTGAGGCATTGTGAAATGAGACTGGTTTGCCATAAGGCGAAAAACAAGCTGCTGACCAAGCATATGAACAGACCCTCCACCTAATACCGCCATGTCCAAGCACCACCCCGGTCAGTACAGTCTCTTTTAATTCTTTACAGTGCTCACATGAGTTTTAGATCTGATTATGTGCAGGCGACAGCCAGGAATAGGTTCGTTTCATACTATAATACGTGATAGTCAACTAATTATTGTCATCAAGCCATTGGCCGTCTTTGCGAGAAGTGTGACGGAAAATGGTACGGCCTTTAATATTTGTCTACTGTACAGTGTCTTACAAACAGCATTATAATAGCCCTGTCTGCGATTCTTATGTCCGTCCAGAGACTTTGGTACGCATCTGTGATGAGTGCAACTTCGGTACTTATGGGGGTCGGTGTATAATATGCGGTGCACCTGGTAAGCTCGGGTTTCTTTGTCCATCTGGGACAGATCAAAACTTGACTCATAGGTATCTCCGACGCGTATTATTGCGCCGAATGTACACGACTCGAGAAAGATCGAGATGGTTGTCCCAAGATTGTTAATCTTGGAGCAAGTAGAACCGACCTCTTCTATGAACGACGTCGTTTAGGCCCGTCCTCCTTTTCTATCGCGTCGCTATGCTTCTATTAACTTTCAATCCAGGCTTTAAAAAGGGTTGACCTTGTTTACCCGATAGCATATTTATTACTTCGTATTATAGGTATTTCTAACATTACATGTCCGAAACCAACCGTTCAAATCCACGAAACAATCAGTACACGGCATATGGGATGATAGGGGGTCTTCCGGTGGGAGTCTCCAGATTGGCCAGTCTTCTCCTGCAGAGATGTTAGCTATGATCCTAGGTTGACAAAGGAAAGGCCAACTGGAGTATTTTCACGTCCACCTACGCGATCTGGTTAGTGTATGACTTTAGCAAAAGAATTAACAGTAATTTACCAGGGACTTGAAGACCAAAAAGACATGTGTGTCATTGTGAGTGTCGACAGCTTCGCAGGTATCACATAGATCTCGAGCACAGTAAGCACAATGGAACCATGTGCCCCCAATAACCTTTATGCAACGATCACAAACAGAATTTACATGCTTCAGATTGTTCAGGTAGGCTGCAAGCGGAACGATGAGTTTTGGGGTCGAGCCAATGACTTCATTCCTCTTACCTGTGGGCTCAGTAAATGGGCTCTGGGGACCGACAGGCATTTGGTATCTGTGAGGTCTTGAGTGTGGAGAATTGAACAATGTCCATAAAAACCTAATCTCACAAGATTGGGATCATAGAGTACAATTCCTCAATAGGTCGAAGAACCGGCCTGGGCAACTTGAAGAATACGTGCATTGGGTCGTGTACAATGTACGATCTTTGCTCGCAGTTTTCGCACTGAACAGCTGATTAGTATCTATAAAGATGCTCGACATTATTCCTTACCAGATTATATGCTCTTGGAGATGAAGAGCAGTTAGCACACTGGTATCGGATCCCAACGATGGTCTTGAAGGGGTTCATGATCAAATGTTTCTAAAATAAGAAATCTGGATAAACTCACGAGACCACAGTTACTACAGAGAAGACGATGGTCATTCGACGGCGTTGGAGCATGCCGAGCATTGCCAACCACAGTGCGAGCGTAGGAGGACACCACCGAGCTGGCCTTTGACCACGAGGCGGATAGTCCAACGCTTGCAGCATCCCCGCCTGTCCAAAGATTGATCGCCCTTCGACTAGCACTCTCCAGCTGCAGGGGGAACAGTAAGCAGCCATAGCCATCGATGTGAATGTTCGTAAACATACTTCCTGCAATTCTAGAGGATATGGTATCTAATGATGGCATTGAGTATGATACGAATCCTAAGGATCAATCAATCCATACCTTAATGAGAATGTGTGAAGAGTTATGACCTCCATCTGCGGAATCAAGATTTCCAGGGAGGCCAGCTGACTCACAATTCGCGCAAATGTCCACGAAGTCACATATGGCACAGTGAAATCGAGCACCAACAATATCCTGTAAACAACTGATAGATCCCTTAATACGACAAGGGAAAGTCAGCAATTTTTTTTAACTTACTGTGCACATTTAACACCTGGATGTTTCAGAGCTAGGATCATCGCATCGATTTCTAAATGTGACGTAAACCTGATATGTAGTCCAAAAGAACTTACGCTCTTCGTCTTGAGAGGGGTTTGAATGAAAATCAAGATCACTATGTGACCGAGAGGGCCTGTCTGGTACATTGAGGAAAGCGTGTGAAGGGTGTAACTCATGTACTTGACTAAGACACATTCTAAGCCTCAATGTGTTGGATAGAGATACGTTTCCAAAGCTGACCTGTAACATGCACGACACAAGTTGATGTTTCGACACGATACGCATTGGTAGCGTTTGTGATCTGTAGTCGCCTGACAAGTGGAACACTTCGATACCTGCCCTTCATCTTGCTCTGTGTTCAACTATGATCAACTTTGAGCAATCAGTGACTGCAAACTGCACTGACCAACGTCCTCCCATCTATTATGGGACCAACACTTTTCTAAGAAGGCGTGTCGTAGCTCTCCTTTTTTCGGCGCTGCCCTTCTCCATTGAGATGCTGCCTGGGCATCGCCATTAGCTGAAATCGGTATGACGGGAGACGTGCTAGACGCCGCTTCGATCGCATGATGAACCCCAGCCGACTCCAGACAGTTAGAGCATAATTCAAAGCCCCTCAGCGAAGGTACTCCCGGGGTAGCAAGGTTAGGGGTAGAAGGGATGGAAGGAAGGGGTTTGTAATAAGATGGAAGCGATTCAGAGCTACCACCTAGGTGAGTCTGAGATGACAACGAGTTACCAGGAGAGGACGATATTGAATGTATATAAGGTGGCTGAGGAGGGTAACTGAACGAGGAAGAACCGTTTGCTTTCCCTTTACCCTTCAAAGTTGGGTTGCTCAAAACAGGATGCTTCTCTCCACATGTGGAACAAACGTATCGAATGCAATCCAGCAACGTGCCACAAATGGAACAGTCTGTCAAGCTGTCTTCAGGAGGCACAGTAGGTGGAAGATACTGAAGCAACTCTCTATCGATTATAAAGTCCGAGTTGCCATGTGTAGGAGAGAAAGAGAGATTTCCATGAAATGGCCGCAGATTTGGGACTGTTAGAAATACCTCTGGAGCGCGCGCCTTCTGGGTCTGCATTTGCTGATTTGCCAGCCAATTCAAATGCATTGAGGAAGGTCTCGTCCTCTGAAAAATGGGTGCTGCTCCGGACGGGGAGACATCATCGTAGCCAGAGTCATGGACTTGTGAGGCAGATGATCCCGCAGATGTGTAGTTATAATAATATCGCCCACGAGGGTCTCTTTCCAGCGCAAGGTCACCACTAAGCCCATCTTCATCCTGTGAGTCGAAGGAAACATCATCTGACACTGATGGTTCAGGCAGCACCCCGACCATGGTGTGTACGTGACGTTCATTTTGCTCTTTCAACCACGCTGCTCCGCGACTATTCCTCGCCAGCGAGTTCGAGTGAACATTAGATGCATCTTCTGCTAGCTCTTCTTCGAGTTTGAGGCGTTCGAAGACGGCAGAGGGGTCTTCTGGAAGGCGTTGGCTTGGAGGGACATTGTGCTTGTCTGAAAAAGGATCTCCGCTTCGACTGGCCCCATTTTCAAGTGTGGCCGACCCCTCTAAAATTCTATTTCCAGAAGGATGGGATACCAACGTGAACCGTGAACCACTTGAACTTGCAAGAGACCCAATGCCAACTCCCGATATTCGATTATCTGGAAGAGCTGACCATGAGGAGACAGATGGCCCACTGTTGTCTCGAGAGCTGACCGTGACTGAGTCATCGTCCAATGGGGGATATTCGAATGAGAATGACTGTTGACTTCCATTTCGTCCCCTATACTCGTCCAAGCTGATCAGCGATGATGTGTCCGAGAGACTAGGGCCGTCGTAATCGACCGTGATCTGGACCTTGAGAGTCACCTTGCGGCTCCCAAAGCTACGACCTGATAGGATGGAGGCTGCTGAAGACAGTGGTGCATCATCTCCGGCGTAGAAGTATTGGATAGCTTCAGTAAGGTCTGTGTCACTGGCAATCGTTGTTATTTCACCATCATCGTCTTTGTAGGTGATCGCAAACGATGTAGAGGAGAGCGAATAGCACTGTTCGACCTATTGAAGAGGGTGTAACGACGTTTGTAAGCGACCGAAGGTGAACACGACAAACTTTCCGCCGAAGTAGTTCATATGTGCAGTTACGGGCAGAGTCAAAAGTAATCTTTTTGTTCCAGCTATCCAAGGAACATTTGACAACGAGCTGCCTGCTAGTTCGGTTGTTCATTCTGGAGTAGACTGGAGGAGCCAATGGTTGTTGATTACATTGTAACTCGGGCTTACTGATATATTTGGCACCGGCGCCCGCAGTAGCAATTGGGCGCTAAATATCAGTGACTTGGTAATTTCCACCATGTCATTGTCAAGTCACCATTCTTTTCCACACACACTGTCATGGAACCAGCTACAGATGTTGTCCGGCGGGCAGGTGCTTTCAATCTCCTTTTCTATGGTTCTCCTCTTCTGACCGACTCTCAGGCCTGCTCGAGCGGTATCACATTTCGCGATTCTCGTCATTAGATATGGATTCCTGCGTGCTTATGGCCACACAGTATATAGCCCCAGAAGGCCGTCGACTGGACAAACCAACCATTTACGATGCCCTCGCCCAAGTTGTCGAAGTTCATGCTGCATTGGGTGTTCGTTTGGCTCAGGATCTTGCAAAGGATCCAGTCTTTGAACGCCTTGAGAAGGTCGACCTTTCCGAAGTCGTAGAATTTCATGATAGTCGTGACCTTGAAGCAATGATAGAGGGGCAATTGCTACGAAATTTCGACGTAACGTCAAATCGACCCCTTTGGCGTGTCGTGATATCGGGAAATGGGACTGTCTGCTTCGCTTGGCATCATGGTATTGGCGACGGCAAGAGTGGCCTTGCTTTCCATCGCGCTTTTCTGGCTTCTCTACAGTCAGGTGAAAGCCGAAGTGGCAGTTGCATAGTCATCCCCCCAAAGAATGCCTTAGTTCCCCCCATTGAAACGCTGGTCGACCTTTCCCCGTCATGGCTCAAGGTTGCTTCAACGCTTTTTGGTCTCTTTGCTCCTCGATCATGGACCCGTGCAGCTAATTCGTGGACCGGTGGCTCTGTGCCCACGGAAATCACCTTTCAGAACCACGTTCGACTTATCGAATTATCTCCTGACGTTGCTTCTACCCTCCTTGTTTTATGTCGCTCTCATAAAGCAACAATAACGTCTATGTTTCATGCGCTAGCTGTATCGGTCATTTCTGACCTTGTACTGTCCGAAAATTATGCAACGATATCTTCCGTCGTCCCCATCTCCCTCAGAGGTCTTTCGGGAACATCCGAGGATGCGATGTGTAATCATGTTTCATCGCTACAGTCTTATGCGAAGGTCGATCCCACTTTCTCTTGGCAGTATGCGTCCCAATATGCAGGAGAACTTCGCTCTTACGTCAAAAAATCGGTGGAGGAAATAGGAATGCTTTCTTATCTCTATGGAAAGTATGACGAGTTTTTCCAAGGAATGCTGGGGAAGAAACGGCATGGCGGGTTCGAACTTTCCAATGTTGGACGGTTTGAAGTTGAGAACAGCTCTTCAAACGGGCCAAGATGGCTAACCGGGCGTATGGTCTTTGCCCAATGTGATGTAGTTGTCGGTGCTGCCCTCAAATTGAACGTCGTTGGTGACGCACTTGGAGGTATTACTATGTCCGTGATCTGGGGTGCTAGCTCCGTTTCGGATGCCTTTGCTGATGAAGTCGTCACCAAGTTCAAGAAAGGCGTGGAAATATTCCTTACTAGCGAAGAGACTACTTAATGTTGCTTCACAGGCCCCCAAAAGTTTGTGAGCCACAAATTATAACAGAAAGGGGAATATATTGGGCTTAAGCCATCATTTGATCTCGCTACATAAAACTATCGGCTATAGATTATCTACCAGACCTCAAACTGGTTTATGCCCAAAAACTTGGACTTTCAATATCTCTCCTTCTGCACCTGCCACAAGAACAAGGGGCTGGAAAGTAACAAAATGCTATTGGTTGAGACGAGGCCTCTCACAGGAATTAAGTCACCAGATCGAACAGATGTTTAGATGGAGAACATGATACGTGATACATGTCTTCTAACTAGACACCCGCGACAGACTCGTGATGCATTTTTCCAGGCAATCATTGACAGCAATACGTAGATGTTCCTCTCCGCAAGTATAACAAAAATGGCTAGGGTCAAGAGTCATAAGAAGGTCATGATGTTGAGGCAGGTGACATGTAAAGTGACTCACGTATCGCAGCCTGGAGTTGTGAACGTATTTAGCCGGAAACACAGGGTACATATAATCGTAGAGCTCAAAGCCATGCGCAACCAGCCGCCTTCGTGAGAGAGGGCATCACACCCTATAGCCATAATAACTCAATATGCATAGAAATGGACAAACCGGCCTATGCCTGGGCATTGTTTTCACTTCTTTTCCTTCACGAGGACGTGCAAACTCGATGTGCCGTCGCTACAGTAATAATGCATGAACCGCCAAAAAATCGAATTGGTGCTTTTGCTGGCATTCTGGGCACCAGCGGTATCTACATCCCACCGGGCACTGAATACTTCTGTCTTTTAGGACGAATCGATTCACGAAATTGGATTACTGACGTCTGAGCAACAGAATTTCGGTCCTGCCTCGGTAGAGAAGAAGTCATAAACATGCCTAAGCCGATCTTGCGGAACCCTTTTCGACTCATCCAATTTCCTCAATGACGAAATCTCTGTCTCGCTTCGGCGACCACTGGCAGGGTTTCTCATTCAGCTGAAATAAGGGCTGAGGTACGTATAAGACGTGTTTTCCTAACCTACTATTGGTAACTCACCAGTCAGCTCTGGTTCTTCTTTTGCCACACATAAAGGGCACAGGATAGGAAATTCGCGAGAATTCAATTTCACCTGGACAAACGTAATATTAATAAGACACCTGGCGCATTGAGGAATCTCAATCGTCGAGCGCCCGCGTGGCCAGTATCCGTCACAAACAGGACATCGGAAAGAGTTAGCCATGAAATGAGGTGGGTGTTGCAGCCTTTGAGAGGACACTTTGAAATTGTTAGGCGAAGAAAGTCCTCATCACCTGTGGTTTTATCAACATGGCTTGCCAGTGACAACAGCGACGTGTCCACCGTCCTTGTTTGTCTTTCTTTCGTGTGATTGTTTAAACGATCCAGAATTGCGGATAATAACTCCCAGCACAATTGAGAATCGGTTGCACCAGAACAACGACAGTAACAAGTTATTCGAATTCCGCAACAAGAATAAATCCAGCCAACCATCGAGTCATAATGATCAGCAACGGTAAGCTGCAGACGTGCATTTTTGAACTTGTTATTTAGATTTCCCTACTAAATATATCCATTGGCATTAGTATCGGTTTGCAATTGAAAGGTTCTCCAAGTAGGACTCGGACATGATGCATAATCGGCGTCCGAGTTGAGAATAGTACTCAGTTGGGCGGAGGTGGCTGTGCGGGCGTTGCCCGCAACTGATTCCGGAACAAGCTACATATGTGTATGTCAGGAACGCAAGTCGAAATCAGCTGTCATCAACATTTTGATTTATCCGAGAGACTCCTTGTGAGTGGACCTGGAGCGGATTATGGTACTCCTTGCGAGGTTATCAGGCTCAAAGTTCTGTCAGTACTCGCTCTCATCGGTTCCTCTCCGTCTTGCTATGTCAACCTCTGCAATTCGACCATCCTCGCGCCCAACTGCATGGAAGGCTGCTGCTGCTGCTGCCCCACCTGGTACGAAGACTTTTGCAGCGGAACTACCCAAGCTTCCGGTCGCAAATCTCCCAGACACGCTTGCCTGTTTGAAACAGAGCTTGGCGCCTATAGCCTGGTCGGATGAGGAGTATGCTGCAGTCTCCAAGAAGATTGACCAATTCGCTGCCGGACAAGGGCCAGAGCTTCAGCAAAGATTACTTTCACGTGCTGAAGAAACGCGTCATTGGCTCGAAGAATGGTGGGATGATGGTGGCTACTTGGGTTACAGGGATTCGGTATGTTCTCAATGATACCTCTCTGCCTAGGTTAACTTAGAAGTTAGGTTGTCGTCAATGTCTCTTACTACTGTGGGTCCAATGTGAATCTGTGTAACTGACGATGTTCACATGTGTATCCCTCAGATGGATTCGACGAACAGCCACCACATTTACCTCCAACTCCCGCGGCTCGCGCCGCTGGATTAGCGCGTGCTGCTATGATCTTTCGCCAGAATCTCAAAAAGGGCCTAATGGAGCCTGATAGCACGAAAGAAGGTCCTCTTTGCATGGATACCTATCGGTATGTCTTGCGTGTAATGTTACTTATCTCTGAACTGCTCACCCAGGACTCTAGATGGATGTTCGACTGTTGTCGCATTCCTGGTCCTCAAGGCCTCGACTGGAGTATTTCTTACGCGAAAGAAAATGATCTAGGCGACTCCGGTCACATCATCGTGTTCAGAAATAACCGTGTATGGAAAGTGGAGGCTACTGATGGTGGCCGGATTCTGAGCACTACAGAATTTGAGAAGTAGTATAAATCTTTCCATGGCCTTAGCGTGTACTAATGTGTTCGGTTCATCAGGCAGATTCGCTATATATACGAGAACTCCAATGGTGCTTATCCAGGTGTCGGCGTACTTACTGCTTCCAATCGTGATGTCTGGGCCAAAGTAATTGTCCATTATTATCAACTAAAATTGCTCAGTGGCGAATAAACTCCACATAGGATTACGGAACTCTTGCTTCTTCTGCACAAAACACTAAAATCCTCACTGCCATCCAATCTGCCGCCTTCGTCATCAGCTTAGAACCATACAGTCCCTCAACTTCAGAAGAACATAGCCGTGCTCTGTGGTATGGATCGGTTATTGACGGTGCTCCGACTGGCCTACGAACTCGCTGGGTAGACAAACCTATAGAGTTCATCGTTTACGACAACGCCGTCGCCGGTTTGATGGGTGAACACTCTGTGATGGATGGAACACCAACTGTTAGGCTTTGTGATGACGTCCTTAATATGCTTGCCGACCCCACTTTCGACCATGGGTCACCAACTATTCCGTCCACACGTACTCCCACACCTCTAGATTGGGAGATTACTCCAGCAATCACTGAGGCTATTACAAAGGCCGATGCTGCTGCTATGGAACTCATCGAGAGCCAAGAGCTTGGATACCTCCTCACGCCCTATGGGAAGGCTGCTATCAAGAAATTCGGAGTTTCTCCCGATTCTTGGGCACAGATGATCGTTCAGCTAGCCTATCGACGACTCATTGGTAGTAACAAGAGAGTAGGCGGGACATATGAAGCAGCAACGACACGGAGATTCGACAAAGGACGCACCGAGGCTATTCGTGTTGTAACCAGGGAATCCGACACTTGGGCGGCTAGTATGGACAATCCCGACATTGGAAATGAGGAGAGGAAGCGGCTTTTCAGCATGGCTACGAAGAAGCATGTCGAGCTCGCAAAGAGTGCAGGGAACGGCCAGGGGATCGATCGTCACCTATTTGGTAAGTCTAGCCTTATCATAGAGTGCCCGCAAGGTTATCGTTTCAATAGGTCTCAAGAAAGTCTTGAAGGAGGGCGAAAAAGTTCCTGAATTGTTCTCCGATCCTGTGTTCCTTCGTTCAAGCTATTGGACTTTGAGTACATCGGCTATCTTTTCAAAACATTTCCCGGTCTATGGCTGGGGCGAGGTCTGTCCGACTCTTCGAACCATTAACGTGTACTTGACAGTTTTCATAGGTCGTACCAGATGGTTTTGGTGTGGCGTATATGACAGGCTATGATGGTAAGAAATTTGAACCTTGCCCATGTAATTGATCTGATCATATAACGCGTCATCCAGACCGTTTGCAATACACCATCACGTCCAGAAAGGAGATGCCTAACACCAAGTTTTGCAAGGAAATTGCAAAAGCTGCCGCTGACCTGTATGATTTATTTTCTGGGGCAGCAAGGTCTAAGCTATAGTTTACGCCCGCCTCTTCATCTCCAAATCCTGCTATTGTCCTCATAAGTATAGAATAGAAATGCCTTCCAGACACATATATTCCGTATTTGGATTAGGCGTTGCTTGTGCATGTTATGATGTAGATGTGTCGCTTGCCAAATTTTGACTTAATTTCTTTCTTGAATTTAGTCGTCGACACAGCTGAAGCATTATGTCTTCCTCTCAATTACACCCCAAGGATATCAAAAACAAAATGAAACGGGAAGAAGTGGCCCGTAAGAACAAAAAGGCTAAAAATCAACAGAAATTGGAAAGACGACTTGCCAGAGCCAAGGCTGAGGCCGATGACCCTGCTGCTAAGAAGGCGAGTACGGACTACGACGAGACTGGACATCTTTAACAAATTAATATTTAGAAACGTCTAGCAGAGAATGTTCCGCGAACTCTTGATAACATGCGCGAGTTTGACCCCTCAATATTGACAGCAGACCCCAACCAAGCTGGGCCATCGTCCTCGCAAGATGCACTGGACGAGGCAGTAGAAGACATTGCAAATGATCCATTTGCGTCATACTTCACCTCAACGGATGATCCTAGTATACCTCCGAAGATTCTGATCACGACCTCATCTAAGGCATCCAAATCGACATACGAATTCTGCGATGAGCTGGTGGGCGTGTTCCCTGGCGCAGAGTTCATCCAGAGGAAGAAGGGCAAAGGCTTTGAGATGGGACGTATAGCTGGCTGGGCTGCTGGACGGGATTACAAGCATCTGTTAGTCGTCAACGAGGATATGAAGAAGCCAAGTGCGTTCTTTTTTCGCACTGTGAAGCCTTTGACCGACTTTTTTAATACTTTTGCTCTACAAGATGCTATTACACTGGTTTACCTACCCAACGGGCCAACAGCCTACTTCAAATTGACTTCCATTGAACTTACAAAAAACATATTTGTTAGTCGCGTTCCTTGCCACATAGTGTACCGCAAGCTCATTTGGTTTAATAGGGTCATGCCCGTGCAACTCCGCACCACCCAGAACTTGTTCTAAACGGCTTCGTTACGCGGCTTGGTCACACAGTTGGGCGTATATTCCAGACTATGTTCCCTCCGCTTCCTGAATTTCAAGGACGGCAAGTCGTGACTCTCCATAATCAAAGAGACTTCCTCTTCTTCCGAAGACATCGGTACGCTCTTGTACACTAGTATTATGCCACCTTATACTTACGAGGATAACCTTAGTTATGCTTTTCGTTCAACCGAAAAGGTCGCGCTGCAAGAAATCGGACCTAGGTTCACACTCAAGCTCAGATCATTAAGGAAGGGGCTGCCTGCCGTACTAAACTATGGTGAAGCACCAAAACCATTAGAATTCGATGTTGGTCCCTTTGAAGAAACAGAAGAGAAAGCCGATCAAGAGAGCGTGCTGCCATTCGCAGACGGCGCCCCCGATTCTAGCGATGCCAAGCCTCGTAAGCCAGTCCTTCCACCGAACACGGACGAGTATCTGTGGCAATGGAAGGCAGGTGTCCTGCGCTTTCCACCCGTTCCTACTAACCATGATCACTAGCCCGAATTGGAGACGAACCGTCGAACGTTCTTCCTCTAGCCAGGCGTTTACGTTTTATTTACCTATATGCCGGATTTTTGTATTCTCAGATATACTTGATGGATGTGTGCGTGCGTGAGATTGAGTCTTGGTCTGTCTTTATCATGCTCGAATTGTGGCCAGGAGAAGAGGAAAACCGCAACCGCGAGTGGATATTAGATTTGCCAAAGATTGAGTAATGATGAAAATATACGCTTGTATCCCCAATGCTAGTCACAACGTCGGCTTTTTTTTCTTAAAGGATGACTGCTTTCAAATATTCCCATTTCTATCGTCCACACGTAAACACTCCTGGGCGCCTCCGTTTATGAACAAGTCAGAGAGAAACAATGATTAATCGTGTGTGGGTATATATATATCAAGCGTTGCTTGAGCTAACCATTACAGAAGGATAGACATGTAAGAGAAGTGTAATTACAAAATCGATTGGAAATGTATCCAAGCCGCATAACTTATACAGCCTGGATAATTAACCTTGGAAAGTATGTAAACTTGAGATGCTATCATTTACACATGTCTTATGAAGCCTTTGTGGCAAAGGTGTGAACGATTCCTTGGAGGGAGATGGGGTTACAGAGAACGTTGATCCATAGTGACTGTATTTTGACGTTGTGAACGCTTCCTTCCATGTCGGAAACGATACTTGTAATGGACCCATGACGTGTGTCACTACAATAAATTGAGTCGGCAACAATGCAAGGGGGCGAAAAAATGTCTCCGACCTGGGGCATTCTGCTTCCTGCGACGCGATCCCAGAAAGAGAAATATACAAATGGCGCTTATCGCAAGGAACACCACCCCGCTTATCGTCCCTGTTACGATTTTATAAACACGTTCGTTCTGGGGGGAACTATTTGTTTCGGGGAGCAAGGAGCTCGAAGGCGATGAAGGTTCAACTACATCGCGAATAGCGAAATTATATGATGCATTGACGATGGAGGAACTGTCGACATCGTGAATGAAGATTTCGTCTGCATGGCGATCATTACTCAGGTCTTTGTGGGCAATACCAGGTAAGATGTTAAGAATTGCGTACCATGAGCATGAAGGGAACCCGTCCTGTAGTCGGCAGATGGCTGAAACCCAGCTGAGCGTTCAAGACCATTAGACAAACTGATTAGCAAAGACGGAGCCATGAAGAGTACATCCAGTACCAAAAAATCAGTAGGAGAATATAAGGAAGGAAAATATATGCCCTCCCTCCAATAAGCGACAATAAGAAGGCCAGTCCGCATTATTTATACTAGTACGTATACAAGGGGTCCTGTAGCGGTCATGACCATAGATCAATCACGGCAGCCCAAACACCAATTGTAGTCGGGTGTCGTCTTGCCTAGCCAAGATCTGTAACGAAAGCCATGCGCATTATGATGCGAGTGTTACAGTCCCAAGGATGAGCAATCCATGAGGTTAGAGTTCAACTTGAAAGAGGTGTCAGACCGAGAAACTTGGCCATTATGTGACATTATCGTGATCTCATTAATACTCATACTCATAGTACATACTCCAATCGACATGATGGACCAGGACGCACCGGGTAACAACTGGGTACACACATCAGATGAAAGAACAATGTATGTAAGTAACAAAACTGCTCATGAGCTCGGTGCAATCATGAACAAGCCACTGATCCGATCACATCTCCGTCGCAAGGGTTGATCGTGTATCAGTCTTCAAAAAGTAAAGATTTGCTTTCGGACGCACGATAATATTTATTCTTACGCGATGAATCTCCCTACCAAAAATGAGGAATACGGAACGAAAGAATATTGGTGCATACTTCAGCTCTTGTATTCTCTAGAGTGTGCTCAGTTCACTCAATTTTCAGGGATCAACGTTATACCCAGTAAACTCCTTTCATCCCCACCAATCAGCAACCTTCTCCTCACTGCGGATGCGTTAGGGAAGCAGATGATGGTCACTTCGACTGGTTCAAATCCTATGCGGACCTAGCGCCTTTCATTAGGGATCTAATTCCCGACAGGGCCTCGCGAATCTTAATGGTTGGGTGCGGAAACTCGAAACTTTCAGAAGAGGTGCGCTGCGAAGGTTTCAAAACCGATCATCCAGTGATTGACTTGTTCGAGATGTGGGACGATGGGTATAAGAACATCGTTAATATTGATGTCCGTATCCCATGACCTCTGGACCTGTCTAATCCTGACAGAAAGATGGTAGTACTCGTCTGTCGTCGTGGAGCAAATGCGACGGCGACATGAGGTGCTTCGGCCAGAGATGGAATGTAAGAACTTGGAGGATGTTCTAATGCACCCAACAAAAACCACTCAAGCCTTCTCATTACTTGCAGGGCACGAAATGGATGTCAGGGACTTGAAATTCGATGATGATTCCTTCGATTTTGCTATTGACAAGGGTGAGTTGTTTAAAATAGATCTCGTCGACCTCGGCCTCATTCTCATGTACCCACTATCTAGGTACCATGGATGCCATGATGACGACCAAGGGCGATGTTTGGGTGTGTGCAATAGCCTTGTCTTCCAGCTCTGGAGACAGCAGCCTTATATCATGCGGCATTGCCTAGGATCCTCCAGAACAAGTCATTCGGGATTGTAATAAAGAAGTTGATGAGACCCTAAGGTTCATATTGAGCGTCAAGTGTATCAAGCAGTCCGTTCATTTCCTTTCTAGGGTTCTTCGCAAGAACAAGGGAATATTTTTGTACTTGACATTTGGGCAACCTCACTTTCGAAAACGTTACCTGACACGACCTGGAACGACTCTTGAAATCAAGCAATTAGGTGAAGCCTTCCACTATTACTTATACATTATCCGTACATAGCTGGAGCAGTGTCGCCATTACCATCTAAAACAGGAATTTGACGTTTTTGTAGAAGTCCAACATCGGATTCTCCCCATTACGGAGACGTGTTCTGTTTAAATCTCCGTAGGTCTCCATAAATTCCGAGTGAGTGAAAACATTGGATTTTCGCTCGCCTACGGGAAGTCCGCTGGCCGATGTAACACCATCAAGGGGACTTCTTCTCTCGTTTGATCGGTATGAGGAAAAGTAATCCTCTTCAAGTGAAATGGAGGTCGAGGTCGTCATTAATGGAGTGGATCGCATTTCCGATCTCGATATGCCTGAAGGATGTTGATGAGAGATTATGTGTTCATACATGTCCCGTAGATGCTCAAAGTTGGTGGGGAAAAAGATGTCGAAGTAGCCTTGCCTCACAAGGAGGGTCGTACACGGAACTGTTGTATTTCGGAATCGCGTTTGGACAACAGGTGCGTTGACACCACTGATTGTGTCAGGTAGAGATGAGAAGTCGGAAAGTAGGAGACGATGCCGAGGGAAGTAATTTCGAAGGGTCCGCAGAAGACTAAGAAGACGGGTAGGGATATACTCCTCCTTTGAGAGATTGGGAGCAAAAGGCATGGATAAATAGAGCTTGCGAAGCATATCGGAAGATTGCAATACCCTGTTGACAGGTAATGGATGTTTGAGACGGCGGCGTAAGTCTAGGAATTCAGCGATTAGAGGGTCGGACACTGGCGTATAGATCGTTTCAAAATCGCCATAAGAATCGACTGTAACAACCCCTTGGTAAGGTTCGAGCGTCTTGAGATCATATCGGACTACATCATGAGCAAAATTGTCCTATGATTGAGTTTTAGATCTTATGGATGATCAAGCCCATAGAAGAGAACGTACGATAACCTCCATAGCAACAAAGAAGCAAGGCGCTGGTTCTCTTGTTGTCCAATGAAAGATGCTTTTGTGTGTCACCCTGACGCTCGGGTGAACCCTGGACAACCTCTTCCTTTGCATCTGGACCAGCCTGCCACTGATCTCGATGATATTATAGCGAGTCCGTTCATACACCTCAGGGTGAACTTCCTGGATGAAGTTGAGGATGTCCATTGCTAAGGTCCCATTTCCGGCACCAATTTCATAAACGATGAAATCTTCGTATGGGAAGTATTTCAATAAGTATTCTGCCACGAGGCATTGGGCAATGGCTCGACCAAACCAGGGCTGTAGAACAGTCTATGAAAACATCCGTAATATATGAAGATACGACAGACATACTTTGAAGAGCTCCGTTGGTGTATGCCACAATTGCCTCCCGGGACCATCGTGCTTGTCTGCACCATAGGCAGCATACTTCTGCGCAACTACCTCCTGGAATTCCGTCGAATCCCTCAATAAACCAAAATCAACTGTACTACCGTCTGTGTTGAAGATGGTTGCTTGATTCGGAAAGTAACCGTAGTTTGGATTGTAGAGTGAATCCTCGATGAAGTCGCGTACGAGCATTTGCACACCACGAGGTGGCTCGATAGCACTTTCTAACGCATTGGCAGTAACAAGCTCAAGATCAGAATATTTAGTCTGTGACGTCTGGAGGAACGGAGAAACGTTGTAATTCCACCTGTCGCGTGGTACGTTGATATCGTTTTGGACTCCAGTCCCGGACTTGGACTTGCCGGTCCTATTGCGTGTTCGAAAAGGCGTCGAGTAGAAACAGCGCCACAGAATGTTATGCGCCGGGCGTTTCCAAAGACATCGGGTGGAGGCTGCGCCCAGAGCTATCATAGACGCAAGGGTCCGTCAGAGCATGAACCAGTGCGATATCCCGGTCCGGAAACCTTCAGCTTCCGAAGGAACGCGGCTAGGGGATGCACACGTGACAAGGAAAAGCCAATCCGAGATCAGCGACACGGCTGATTCGCCTCTAGCAGTACATACCTCGCTCTTGACTTCCTGGAGATTCGATAACAGCAAGGGAAAGGATGTCATCGACCAGGAGACGGGTAGAGACTTGGATGGCCTCTGGAAGAGATGAAGAAATATCTGAAATCGTCTCAGGTACACCTCCCAATCTAGACATGGTTACCTTCTATATTGACTCAGGAGATCACAGAGATATCTGAGAATAAACTCACACTTTTGGACGTTGTCAAAGCTCTAGGTGAATTCCTAACCTCCGAGAAGGACGAAATCCGGACGAAGGGTATTATCTGAGATCTCAATCCAACATCTTGTTCTAATCCTTGTCCGTCACAGGTGTTGACCTCCTATCTCTTGTATTAAGCCGTTGTCCAGCTGAAAAACTCAATCGTCAATCCAGTATGAACCTCTTCTTCCTTGATGTGACCGTCATTGTCATCTTATCTTACCAGTTGCGCCCCAGTTCGTGTTCTGACGACATTTTACTGTGGAAAATTGGACGACACGGAGACTATTATTCCTGCATTGAAAGGCTTGAATACGTTGACCTCACATCCGTCATGTTCTCCGGATGATGCTACCTCTATCGTGCAGGCGTAAGTTAACCCTGATCTGCAGTTTCCTGAACTTAGTACCTTGCTTCTGCAGTATTTTTGTTCACGTAAGAATGAGAGTCCTCGTACATTCGGTTAGATTCGAGGTGTTCTCAATAATTGACAATCTTATGGCTCGAAATCGAGATGGTATGTATTGAGACGTCTGCTAGTATAGATGTCACAGATTTTAATATTTGATAGCTTTGAAGCAAATGGGAAAAGCCTTCCTCTCAGGATATATCTTGCTAGCTGAAGGAGAGAAAGACCCTCGCAACTTACTGGTCGCTTTTGCGATCGCTCGGGTGATTCTCATAGAGTTCAATATTTCAGAGCACGTCGAGGTGGGTATTCAGGGTCCTTTTGTCCCTTCTTAACCATTCAACTTCTCTAGTCTTTATTCAACATAACATATTGTTATTTCCCGATCACATTTCGTCCTCCACCTAATGATCCTTATGGAATCACGACAGACGATCTCAGAAAAGCGCTTAGGTAGCGTTTGATGCCTTCTTTCTGGCTTATTCCAGCAAAAACTAATATCTGTACAGAGGTTGCCTCAGCGCGTCTCCATATTTCGGTCCACTTGCCATACCCGTGTTTCTAGAGAAGCTCACGGCCGGCTCTCCTGCTACTAAGGTATGACTGGATTTTCCTCTGATATCTGCTCTAACAAGCTAATTCTTATCTTCAGAGAGACACTCTTCAGACTATGTCCATATGTTTTCCGGTCTATGGGGCCACGCTGGCTCGCACTTCGGCACGCAAGTTGTGGAATTCTCTCAAACTAGAGGCAGGTTTCTCCTACACCTCTCGTACATTAGCCCTTACCCTGAATAGATATTCCAACCCACTGACCCTTTGACCGAAGAAGAAGCCCTCAAAACTACGCAGTCCTTGGTGGAAACGATATATGCGTACGAAGATTCAATCGAATCTGACGACGATGTTCAAGGGCTAGCTAAGGACGTGTGTGAAGAATGCATCCACATTCTTCGTGAGCCAGAAAAGAACCAGGCAAAACCTGCCATCAAAGTCCTTTGCGCATTTATGTCTACAACTCGTAAGTCGCGGGTGTTCTTGGCAACAAACCATCAATTGACACCTTTTCAGTATCCGTGTCACGATACACCCTATCACAAGCGGTCCCTCATCTCGTAAAGCTCTTTTTGAACCCTGACGAGATATCCAACAGGTCCCCAATCCTCATCCTCCTTGCAGATCTAGTTAACGCAGCTCGTGATTCCATGCCATCAGAGGTGACGGATGAGACACTTATCCCAATGATGCCTTACAAAGACGAAGTCCTCGGTCTTGTGAGCGTTGGCTCGAAAACTCCGACTTCTCGTATCCCAGCTATTGGTTTACTGAGAGGCTTGGTTAGCACGAAAAAGCTTCTTTCCGATCAAGAATTGGGTTTCATTGTGCACTCTACAAACGAGATATTTATGGATGAAGGAGCCGGCAATGATGATTTCAGGTATGTCTATTCTCTGGTGGGTGAACATCTCGTTTGATCACGTCATACAAGTGACTCCGCAATTTTGGAAGTCTTGTCGATGATTTCCCAGACGGCGCCACACCATGTGGAGGAGCAAACGCTACCGATATTGTTCAGTGCGCTTCCTGAACGAGCACCGCCTCGAGACGAGCCGTTGGAAAGGGTTAAATTCTGGAGAATATTGCTGGCTTTGAAGACACTCTGTGTTCATCAACGGCTGTTCGAAATCCTGGTCATACGGCTCACTACGAAGGTTGACTTGATTTGTCTACCTTCAACAAAGAATGGTGCCATGGAAGACACAGAACCGGACGCTGCATACGCACACTCCTTGCTCAAGACTATTGCTGATACTCTCACAATTAAAGTTGACGCAGGGCATCCTGATGTGGCTAAATACATCGATCGTCTCGTTCCTGGTCTATATAATCTCTTCTCCTATTCCGCGTTGCAACAGGAACGGGGGATTGCTACCGATCATCGCCTTGTGAGGGTAGCTGTGGACATTATTACACTGGTCACACAATGTATCCCTGCTCAGTCAGTCAGGATCTTGGTTTTGTTCTTGGTCATATAACCATTGAACACCATCTACAGACGACAAGGTACTTTCGTCGCCGCAGTATTTGATGTATTCTCTTCAGGAAGAGTGCATGAGTTTGCAGAAGGTCTTCAGAAGTTCCCTGCTGACACCAAGCTTCGACTCTTCGATGTAGTGTTCTAACACTTTGTCCTGCCATTGATATTCTGACAGAAATTACAGGCATCTGCTACAACTGCTCAAAAAAACCTGCTTGCATTGTTGACCGCAGGTATCATCACTGCCGACAAGGAGGTTGGTGTATTCATTTATTGCAAAGATGCCATATCACAATCTATCCCAGGTTTTGCCTCCTCCGTCGTCACTCGACATGTTCCTCAACGATCTGTTGAGATGGAGCATCCTGCAAACGGATCACTATCTTCAGAGAGAATCTGCGTGGCATTTGATTTCCTCCGTTTTGAATAAGCATGCTGACAGTCAGTCGTGTACAATCTGCCAGGTATTGAACCAATTAACCTTCTTTCTTGATAGCCGCGATTGTGTTCTTGGAGGAGAACATCGCTAACTTCTGGCCGCAGTTCATCGCCAGTCGCGAGACGCCTGCCGAGCAGCGGCGCTGGGCTTTGCAAGCTTGGGTCTGGGTATGATGTTGTCCTGATTATTGGTTTATTCATCAACACAATCGTATTTAGATTTCCAAGGCTTTAGTAGTGCGGAAGCATGCTTCTCTCGCTCGCTTCACCGACAAAGTCTTCGAGCTATTTGCTGATGATGAGATCGGCTGGGACGTTGCGAAGACGTTAGGAGATATTGCAAACTCTGACCAGATACTAACGAAAAGGAACCATGCTGTTATCAAGGTAGCAGCTCTTCTCTCTTCTGAATTCAGCCATCTGATTATCTACTATCGAGATCCTGCATGCTCAAAAATTCGTGAATGGTGTCCTCCCACGCATTGTTACAGGCGCACAAGATTTTAACAGTATGTACATGCCCTTTTCAATGTCGCAAGGTCCTGTCGATGATACTTTCGCAGAGCCCCCTCATGAACAAACTGCATATCTGGTCGCTCTGACGTCTTTGATCAAAGCTATTCCCAAGACAGCCTATGCACATGAGATGACAAGAGTACGTGTGTAAAATTGTTGACTCCCTTTGGTCTTAACAAAGGTGCTACTAGCTTATGCCTCTCCTTCTACGAGGATTGGAATTGCCTGATTTCGATCTTCGAGCCGACGTGATTGATACACTTCTTGCTGCTGCAGAAGGTGATACCTCCGACCATAGTCTCGTCTCCGAGCATGCCCCGGCACTTGCCACCTATATGTTGAAGAACAGTATGGTTAAGGAGATGCCTTCCGTTGTACGTCATATCTTCTTTCTTATCTCTTGTCGGTCGGGGAGTTGACCTTTCGATCTTTGCAGCGAGTGAGGATGACTGCATTGCAATATCTGAGTGTACTGCCGAAGATCGTGCGATACGATGTATTACACCCGTCCAAATCAAGAGTACTTCGCGAATTGGCGAAAGTCCTTGATGACCCTAAAAGATCTGTTCGGAAAGAAGCTGTGGACACACGGTCAGTTACATTATCTCGGTCATACAATGTCACTCTGACCATCTGTTTCTTAGAGCTGTCTGGTAGGAACTCTGCCCTCAAAGCCAACCCGTCTACCCATACTAATTCTTTTTAGGTTCAAATACAGTGGATAGGTTTTTGATATGCAGCAGGGTATTTAAAACAGGACATCCGTCTAATTGCAATCGTAGATAACGTGTGGGCAGGAGTACAAGTAGGAAAGGAACTGATATATGTAATATGTTAGCCAAGAGGACCGTGGAAAGTGATGCGTGGGTATCCGTTCGAATCATGAAGCAGCCATGATGGCCTGGGTTTTGACAGCCGCATCGGCCAGAGCGCGTTCAAAAGCCCGCAAATGCTCCTCCACAACCTTCCGGCCATCTATTCTTCTTGGCGTTACCAGCGTAGGCGTTGTCGGGGCACCAGCACCGACAGGTTCATCACCATCTATTATACCGGCCTCCCATCTATCAATCTTTATTCGACTTTTCTCTGCGCTATCCCAGTCCGCACGCCACCCTCCCAACTTGTTCTTTAGAGCGCGTATCTTCCTTCCTGCTTCTGTCGTAGCAGCGCCATTGACTTGCGCCTGTTCGGATATGGTGGAAAGCGATGAAACGAGGGAGGTTGTGAAAGAGCGTAAATGTACTAGTTGTGGAACGGTATTCGCTGGAGTGGCGTCTCCATTCATTGGAGGGGGCAGGGGGAAGGAATCCTTAGTAGGCGAGACAATAACTTCATAATCATCTTCCTCGTCTCCAAGGCGGTCTGGATCTGTTTCCCAATCTTGGGAGAGAGATTTGTGGCGGCGATGTGTGGGTGAGGGGGCTTCTTCTTCTATAACAATATCTAGTGTAGGTTGGAATTCCGTCTGAGAAGTCGGCGAGTGTGTGTCTTCCGATAAGTGATCCATCGGCGAGAGTTCTTCTAAACTGCCCAGGACTTCGGTGCCTCCAACTTCTCCTGAGATCCTCCTGAATTCTCGCTCATATTCAAGTAATTCCCGCACTTGTCCCTCCCGATCTCGTGTCGTCTCGTTAATCCGGCGGATGACATCGGAAGCGATGCGCTCTAGCGCTGGCGGCTGACTTCCGGATGAACCGGGGTCGACGTCAAGTGTCCGTAGATGCGCGAGGAATTTATCAGTAGATTGGAGATTCTGGGCAAGGAGCTCCATTGCATCTTGTTGTGACCTTTCCTTCGAATGACTTCTCGGAGCCGATGGGACGCCGAAAACAGGATTGAAGTCATGCGAAGGCTGGTCAAAGTCGTCTTGAGGGATTTCTGACCCGAAGGAATTTGGACCGAGCTCGTCCGCAAATGAAGGAGGGTCTGAGTCTTCGCCAATGACAATTTGCACGCCACCGTCAGGATGTTCATCAATTCCTTCCGCGCCTTCATCGTAGTCAATGCCAAATTCTTCTGCGAGAAGTTTAGATCCGGCGCTAGGCTCTGGCATAAGAGCTGCTGCCAGCTCGTGTGCGAGGGAATGGCGACCGTTGGCGGCGTCGTCGGGGACGGCCAAGCCACGTAGGGAAGATGTAGATTTACGATTCTTCATACTTGGACGCGAAGGGGATTTAAGGGGTGATACAGAAAGAAAGTGGGATTTTTGGCTGAAGGGATCTTCAAATTCCTGAGGGTTGTTTTGCATTTCTAAAGAGAGCTTTCGCTGACCAGTCGCCGGGAGTGTCAATTCTTGAGACTATATTTACTCTTGTTTACGCGACGGGTGATCAAAAGTAATTTTTGCCCTCCTGAATTGAGCTTGACCCAGGAAACCGTATATCTAGGTCTTCGTCGCGAAAACAACGCTACGTTTTACATATTTCAGTACGACAACGATTATGTATGATCTTGATGCGCCTGCGCTCAGGCAGCATTCCATGGTCTTTTGATAAAAACATATGTAAACAAAGCTACCGTTGCACCTTCATTCTACGCCGTCATGGTGGGCTTGCTCCATCTGCCATTTGGCACACGCTGACTCTTTACTTTTCGTATAGGCTACAACATCTCAGTCCGGAACCGGCATGTGGGTACGTTGTATGTTGATTTTTCCACTTTGGACTGAATCGACTCGGACGGACGCTCTGCAGACCGAACATCGCAATCCAGAGGGACGAACCTACTGGTACAACACTGGGACGAAGGCTAGTGTGTGGGAGAAGCCAGAGGGTGAGTGAATGCTCTTCTTTCTGGAAAGCAAGTTGTTCATTCCACCTCAGAATTGAAGACACCTTTTGAGGTCAGTTTTTTGTTCCCTAACAGAATATGCGCAGCCTCTTCATCATTTTGCTTCAGCGTGCACTGAACCAGACTAAATGGAAAGAATATTTTTCCGGCGGTCGGAAGTATTACTATAATGTAAGTTTCTAGTTTTTCTGATGAGTCAAGTTCTAACCCTTGGTTTCTCCAAGACGGAAACTAAGGACTCGAAATGGGACATGCCCGATGAACTCCTCCTTCTCTTGGAGAAGGTTGAAAAGGAGAACCAGAACAACGCCCAGCCGGCAGCCGGGTAAGATCACTATTCAGATATGTATACTACCGACTGATCACTTGCTAGACCTGCCCAAATAACCGCTCCTGGCTTTACCCCAGTTGGATCCACGCAAGGTGCACTTGTCCCTATGGGAGGCGCTGATTCATCCTCATCCAATTCCGCTTCCCAGCCCAATGGCCAAAATGGTATCGATTTGTCAGTTGGACCACACACTGGCGCTCTGTCTTCCACCCCTACTGGCATCCTTCCGGCGCGACCTAATCTTCCTGACGACCCTGTCATACCTCATAATGGCTTTTTGACGGCTGAGGAAGGCGAAAAAGCTTTTATGCATTTGTTGAGGAAAGCTGGAGTTGACGCCACCTGGACGTGGGATCAGACAATGAGAGCTATCATCACGGATCCGCTCTACAAGGCACTCAATACGCTTGCAGAGAAGAAAGCGGCATGGGAAAAGGTCAGTGGCATTGCAGAATTTCTAGCTTGGGTGTGATTGAATTACCTTTGGCAGTTCACGACGACGCTCAAGGCAAAGGAGCAAGAAGAGAAGGAAGCACGATTGGCGAAGTTGCGCCCTGCCCTTCGTAACATGCTCAAAGGCAACCCAAGTGTTTTTCACTACACGACTTTTGGCACAGCCGACAAACTTTTCTCCCAGCATCCCATCTGGCAGCAAGCGAGGATCGAGTCAGAGCGTCGTCTGATCTTCGAGGAGTACGTAGCAGAGCTCAAATCACGCGATGTGGTACGTGTGCAGCTTGTTCGCGTCGAGGCTTTCAGTTGACTAATGATTCTATCAAAAATAGCAAGAGAGCCGGGCCGCCCGTGCTCGCAGCGTCGCCAAAGTCGTCAACCTTTTCAAACAGCTGAACGTCGATGTCCTTACTCGTTGGAGAACAGCGCATAATTTGGTTCTCGATTCACAGGAGTGGACCGATGACCCGGAACTTCGCAGGCTCCCTACACTCGACATCTTACTTGCCTTTGAGGATTACAGCCGTGTACGGGAGCGTGAATACGAAGATCAGATGCGGAAGGCCCAAGTTGAAAAGACGCGCAGAGAACGCAAGGCACGCGAGTCGTTCAAGGTACGAGCCTCTCATATGATGTAAATACTCTTTTCATATTCATGAAATATAGGAGCTACTTCAAAATCTGGTTGATTCCGGAAAGATCAAAGCACGCTCCCAGTGGAAGGAGGTCTACCCCATCTTCGCGGATGACGACCGCTATCTCTCCATGCTTGGTAACCCTGGCTCCAACCCTCTTGAGCTTTTCTGGGATGTAGTCGATGTCCTTGACCAGGAACTCGATCGGAAAACCGCTGTTGTTGAAGCGGCATTTGAGCGACACAATGCTAAGGAGGCTCAGAGGAAGGGTGATGATGCGGACAAAAATGCGGGGTTTGCTGTGGGCCCCGAGACGAAAGAAGAGCAATTCAGGAATATTGTGAAGATGAATGCGGATGAAGCTGTTAATGCGCTGTCGGAGGAGGATTTGGTTGAGATATTTACTACGGTAAGGCGTTTTAATCATCCTGGCTTGGGTAATGACTAAAGGTCATTGTTTCAGCTTCATGATGCTGCGCTGAAGAAGCAGGCTGATGAGAAGAGGAGGACAGAGAGAAAGCAGCGTCATTTGCAGGACGACCTTCGATATGCCATGAAGAAACTCCCAGAGCCTTTGGATGTTACTCTGTCTTATGAAGAGGTTTTGTGATTGCCTATTTTCCCCACTTCTAGTCTAATAGTGGTCTTAGGTTGTACCTTTGATTCAACATCTTCCTGAGTATGTTGCCCTGGAAGATGATGAAGGACGGCGCGCAGCCTTTGCAAAATTTGTTAAACGACAAAAGGTGAGTCAACTAAAGATTCTTTCTTCATGTCTTTTATGGGGTTGTAGGAACGCCAACGGGAGGCGGCGTCTGAAGACGGTGCTTCCACAACGAGCCGCAGGCGCAAGGAGCCTCCACGCGATCACCGAGATGGTGACCGCGACCGGGGCGACCGTGAGCGTGAAAAGGACAGAGACCGGGAACCTCATCATCGCGATCGCGAAAGGGAGCGAGACCGTGGAAAAGACTATGACAGAACCAAGGATTACGATCGTGATGCACGAGGATCAAAACACCATAGGTATGATGAGCATGAATATCGCTCGTCGAGAGATTATGGTCGGGGCGATCGTGACAAGGATCATGACAAGAAGCATGGGTATCATCGGGACGACGACAGGAGGAAGGATAGAGACTCTCGCGATGATAGGAAGTATAGCAGAGACTGGGAGGAGGGTCCGGGCTTCAAAGCGGAGCGGGAACGTAGCGCCTCCTCGTATAAGGAGGATGCAAAGCGAGACGGATATGATGATCGGCTTCAAGATGATCGCGTTGAAAAGGTATGTGTGATGTCGTTACCTCCAGGGACTCGGGCTTATTGGTGTTGACTACAGCGAGCGAGATATGACCGCGATGAGCCATCGCGAGGTGAACGGGCTGAGACTCCTGAAGAGGGTGAAATCTAAACAGCGTCAAAAACTTTGCTTTTTTCGCTCTTTATTGTACGCGTTTATAGTTTCGTTCAAGATTAAGATATGTTACCTACAAAGCAAATGAATAACAATGGTGTGGGAGCGTGTCGCTATGATGAGGGTTCTATTGGAATCTCGATTTCGCCTATGCGTAGACGAGTGTATGGTTGTTTATGCGATATGGTTTTTTGGTAGCCCTTTCTCCTCTTCTTTTTGAAGATGAACTCCATCTTTCCTTTGGTATGCTCGACGACGGTGGCTTGTACGCGAACTCGGGAAGGAGATATTGTGGGGTTGCCGCGGAGGGTGTACTCGCGTGAGCCAAGCTCGTGAATCTCGTCGAGGGTAAGGACGTCGCCGACTTTGACGTCTCGGAGGCGAGGAACGGTGAGGACGTCACGAGGGGTAAGGATGTATTTTGTGCCCACGAAGTTTGCAATGATGTAGTGGGAGGGTTGGGAACGGATGAGTTCGAGTGCGGCGGTGGTGGAGGTGGGCGGTGTGTGAACTGCGCGACACAGCGCAGGGACTGGGGGGTAGCTGTCAATAGCAATGAAAGCAATAAAGAAAGTCGAACGCTTACCACTGCGCGCTAGACGGGCGAGCATCGTGTGGGCACTGGCGGTGACGATGTTTTCCGTTGTGTGAAATTTGGGAATTGAAGCTCCGCCTGAATCTTCCGACTAACGCCGATTGCGCTGGTCAAACCGAAAACTTCCCTGTCCATCCCCATATCCTACTTTCACCTCCTTCGCCATGCACCGCATTGCTCTTAGAAACTCGGCGCGCGCACGTTTGGCGGCTGCTGCCCAGGTCTGTATTTCTTCCATATTTTCCCTACTTTCTCTCACATTCGCGACAAATTACAGTCCTCCACTCCCGTTGTCGCCCGTTCCTATGCTACCGCGAAGGCTGGTGTGTATCTTCCTCTTCAATACCTCAACGGAACTATGCAACTCACGACGCGCTCTTCTCTTTCTCTTTCCGCTCTCTTCCGCGTTTTCTTACACGTCACCCCACAGCCGCCTCCGAAGTCTCGTCCATTCTCGAGTCCCGCATCGCTGGCACAGCTGTTGGCGCAAATGTCGAGGAGACCGGTCGTGTTCTGAGTGAGCCTACTTATCAAGCAAAGTGTACAGCGCGCCTCAATCCAAATTTTAGGTGTTGGTGACGGTATCGGCCGTGTTTGGGGTCTCCGTAACGTGCAAGGTCCGTTTCTTCTTCCCCTGGCGCGTCTGCTGAGCTGACCCTTGAACTGTTCACCGTTATCAGCCGAAGAGATGGTGGAATTCTCTTCTGGTGTTCGTGGCATGTGTCTGAACTTGGAAGCCGACAATGTCGGTGTCTCCATCTTCGGTAACGATCGTCTCATCAAGGAGGGAGATACCGTCAAGCGTACCGGCCAGATTGTCGATGTCCCCGTCGGCCCTGGTCTCCTTGGACGCGTCGTTGATGCTCTTGGTGACCCCATTGATGGTAAGGGTCCCATTGAGGCTGCTGAGCGCCGCCGTGCGTCGCTCAAGGCCCCCGGTATCCTGCCCCGTCGTTCCGTCAACCAGCCCATGATGACTGGTATCAAGCCCATTGACGCCATGGTGCCCATTGGTCGTGGTCAACGTGAGCTGATCATTGGTGACCGTCAAACCGGTAAAACTGCTGTCGCTATCGACACTATCCTTAACCAGAAGAGGTGGAACGATGGTCAGGATGAGACTAAGAAGCTCTACTGTGTCTACGTTGCTATTGGCCAGAAGCGCTCCACTGTTGCTCAGCTCGTCAAGACTCTTGAGGAGAACGACGCCATGAAGTACACTATCATCGTTGCTGCTACCGCTTCCGAGGCTGCTCCTCTCCAATACCTTGCTCCTTTCTCTGGATGTGCCATGGGAGAGTGGTTCCGTGACAACGGCAAGCACTGTAAGACGACACCATTAATCTTTCCACTACTTTTGTTTACGCTTACTTTTTAGCCCTCATCATCTACGACGATCTCTCCAAGCAGGCCGTCGCTTACCGTCAAATGTCCCTCCTTCTCCGTCGTCCCCCCGGTCGTGAGGCTTACCCCGGTGATGTCTTCTACCTCCACTCTCGTCTCCTCGAGCGTGCTGCCAAGATGAGCGACAAATTCGGTGGAGGATCCCTTACTGCCCTCCCCATCATTGAGACCCAAGGTGGTGATGTGTCTGCGTACATTCCCACCAACGTTCGTTGCATCCTACGGTTCCCGATTTTTTCCTTACTAACTTTGCCCCATTAGGTTATTTCCATCACCGACGGTCAGATCTTCTTGGAGGCTGAGCTCTTCTTCCGTGGTGTTCGCCCTGCCATTAACGTCGGTCTCTCCGTGTCTCGTGTCGGTTCGGCTGCCCAGACGTAAGGATCTCTTGAGACTTGTGTAAGACATATACTTACACTTTTATCAACAGCAAGATCATGAAGAAGTTCGCTGGTTCGCTCAAGCTTTACCTTGCACAATACCGTGAAGTCGCTGCCTTCGCCCAGTTCGGTTCTGATCTCGATGCCTCGACCCGCTTCCTCCTCTCTCGTGGTGCCCGTCTCACTGAGCTCCTCAGTAAGCCCAAGGTTTTAATTCTACTAATTTGATGCTTACTTCGTTACAGAGCAAGGTCAGTACCAACCTCTGCCCATGGAGGTCCAAGTCCCCATCATCTACGCTGGTGTCAACGGTCTCGTACGTCATTTTTCGCCTATTTTCACTTGTTACGTCAAATTTAAATGGACACCTTTAGCTCGATACCATCCCCGTTGAGAAGATCACTGCCTGGGAAGCTGAGTTCCGTCAACACCTCCAGACATCACAAACTGCTCTCCTCTCCGAGATCTCTACTGGTACCGTGACACCCGAGATGGAGGGTAAGATCAAGAAGATCGTTGAGGACCACGTTGCATCTTTTTCTTCGTAAAACTACCTTAGGATATAATCGCGTGCATGCTTTAGATGCTCGATGATGTTTAGTTGTCGTCGAATCCAAAATTAAACCGCTTTCTTCTTGCTGTACGGGCACATTACGTTGATGATGAGTGGACTTGCTACTATGGACAAGGAGTTCGCCCGGTTTCCGATGTGGTGTTCTCCCCGTCTCCTCTGTCTGACCTTGTATTGCTCGGAAGTGGTGTACATCCCGCATACGACGGCCAAAAGAAACATACAAAGAGTAGTTAGTTCAGCGCGGTAGGATCTGATGATCTGATTGCAAAGATGACTCGGAAGTTCGAATCCGAAAGAATCAAATTCTCCTTCTCGAAGCTTTCACGCGTTCTCTAAAGTACCAGGATGGCCACTCAAGCATCAACTATCAACGCAGAAACTATTGCACAAATTGCGAAGGAGGCGTTCGAGGCCTCCCAACTGACATCATCGTCTGAGCGCGTCAATGCCCTACACGCTATACGATCAGAGCTCGAGTCAAGACGCGATGCAATCCTGTCTGCGAACAAGGAGGATTTACAGGTTCGTATTCCGATGTTTTTTTCAAGAGGAATCGATTACTAGCTTCTGGTTCTGTATCTAGACTGCCCAGGCTGAGGTAGATGCTGGTCGCATGTCGAAATCCCTACTTGCGCGACTTGATTTGGGCCGGGGCGACAAATGGAATTCGATGCTCCAGGGCGTACTTGACGTCGCTGCACTACCCGACCCAACCGGGACGGTCTCGTATGCAACGGAACTCGATGATGGGCTCGAGCTCTACAAAGTGTCGTGCCCCATTGGTGTCCTGTTGGTCATCTTCGAAGCTCGTCCGGAAGTCGTTGTGAACATCGCAGCCTTGGCGATCAAGTCTGGTACGAGTCCATTTCCGTGTGATGGGTGAAACGCTATCGACTTTCTGGATAGGAAATGCTGCAATCTTGAAGGGAGGAAAGGAATCCAATCGAACCGCGAAGCTACTTTCCGAAGCTATCCAGGCCGGATTGGCAAAGACGACTCTTCCCAGTACATACATCCAAACTATCGAGACTCGAGCGGAAGTCTCGTCTCTGCTAGCCATGGACCAGTATATTGATCTCGTCATTCCTCGAGGTAGCAAACAGCTGGTCAAAAACATCCAACACAACACGCGGATACCTGTCATGGGTCATGCAGATGGCCTGTGCTCCGTATACCTCGATGAGACTGCTGATGTGGAAAAGGCGAAACGGATTGTTGTGGATGCGAAAGTGAGGCTTGTGATATCAAAACTCCATCGAACGGCGCTAACAGATGGTGCCTTGTTAGATCGACTACCCCTCTGCATGCAATGCGGTAGAAACTCTCATCGTCCACGAGTCTGTGCTAAATACAGTTTGGCCGGAAGTTGCCAAGGCCCTCTTGGCTGCAAATGTTGAGCTGCTTTGCGACGAACCTACGCTCAAGGTGTTATCATCCCTTCAAAACCCCCCGCAGAATCTGTCGAGGCTAGTCAAGTCCTCGGAACCCTCTACATACGACACTGAACACCTTTCTCTAACTCTTTCTGTCATTGCCCTCCCCTCGCTCCAAACTGCGATCAAGTTTATCAACCAACATGGGTCTGGGCACACAGATGCAATCGTAACAGAGTCAGAGTCTGCTGCATCAACATTTTGTCGTGGCGTCGACTCGGCAAGCACGTTCGTCAATGCGAGTACGCGGTTTGCGGATGGCTTTAGGTTCGGCTATGGAACAGAGGTTGGCATCAGTACAGGGAGGATCCATGCCAGAGGTCCTGTTGGGCTTGAGGGGCTCGTCATATACAAGTACATGATGTACAGCAAAGACAAGGCCGGGCACATTGTTGGAGAGTTTGGCACGGGGAAGAAAAGCTACAAACATCAACGAATAGAAACGCCCTCTGTACCATTTTAATCATTATGCATGCATTGTATAAGCTGTGCAGTTTCGGCTCAGGATAGTTTCGAGACATAACGGTTCCGCAGCCACCAAATGCTGTCGGTTCTTGAAGAATCTGAAATTCCAAAT